>VZRU01009544.1:64796-95942 GCA_013398155.1 Pedionomus torquatus | reverse complement strand
GAGGATTTTTCTGGCCCAGGTGCAGAATCCTGCACTTGCTTTTGTTGAACCTCAGGTCCCAAGTTTATCTGGGCCCACCTCTCCAGCCTATCCAGGTCCCTCTGAATGACATCCCATCCCTCTGGTGTATTGACTCCACCACATAGCTTGGTGTCATCTGCAAACTTGCTAATGGTGCATTTGATCCCTCTGCCTATATGATTGATAAAACTGTTGAACAGTACTGGTCCCAGCACAGACCTTTGAGGGTTACCACTTGTGACTGCTCTCCAACTGGACCTCAAGCCATTGAGCACCACCCTCTGGAAGCAACTATCCAGCCAGTTCCTTATCCACTGAACAGTTCACCCATCAAATTTGTATCCCTCAATTTGTCAAGCGGGATGTCATCCGCAAATTAGCTGAGGGTGCACTCAATCCCCTCATCCAGATATTAAAAAAAAATGCCCCCCAAAACTGAGCCCTGCAGGATACCACTGGTGTTCAGTCACCAACAAGATTTCATCCCATTAATCACAACTCTCTGGGCATAGCGATCCAGCCAGTTTTTTACCCAGTGGTGAGTACACTTATCTATGCCATGATCTGCCAGCTTCTCCAGGAGAATGCTGTGGCGAATGGTGTTAAAGGCCTTACCAAAGTCCAGGTAGATAATGTCCACAGCCTTCCCACTATCCAGAAGGTGGGTCGCATGGTCATAGAAACACATCAAGTTGGTTAAGCAAGACCTCCCTTTCACAAACTCATGCTGGCTGGCCCTTGGCGGCTCTGCGTTTGCTTGAGAAGATCCTCTCCATGATCCTTCCTGGTACTGAGGTCATGCTGACAGGCCTGCGGTTCCCCAGATCCTCCTTCAGGCCCTTCGTGTAGATGAGCATCAGGTTAGCCACCCTCCAGTCATCAGGGACCTCTCCCGTTGACCAGGATTGTGTAATTTCATAATTTCCCCCAACGCCCATTATCAAATTGCATATCTTCAAATAAAATTCCATTTTGCATTCACATGACAGCATTCAAACAGCACAGAAAATTTGAGGTTATTGTTGACCCACTTGTGTAACTCAAATTCTGTAAAAATTTACAGGATCCTTGGTAAGTAAAACCAAGGCCTTGATTTTTCACTGGGACACATGGGAAATCTAAGAATGCAGAGCTATGTTTTTCATGCTTATTATTGCAAACATGCATTATTAAATCATTATTCAATCATCTCATTATACCAAGGAAAGCCACTCAAATTTTGTAAATCATGCACCTCAATGATTTTACCCTAAAGCTCAGAGTTCACTCCAGCTGCCAAATTTACTTCCACCTCAGTATATACTGAGTCATAAGAAATAACTTGTCAACAACAGCTGACAACATGATTTCTGCCTAATTTCCAAGCAAATGTATATGTACAAATCACACATTGCATGCATGAAATTATCATACCAAAATCAGTTAAATGAGGCACTAATGGGTACCTCATGTTTTTAAGGCAAGACGATATTCATAAAATGATTGTTATTTCTTTTTTCTTTCTCTCTTAAAACAGTTCTTAATAGATACCTTTGAAAAGGTTACATATGCCTTATTTCTCATGGTCTGAGCAGCCTTTAAGTTTTACATAATTCATTTGAATCTGAAATTTTCAGGCCTTTTCTCACTTGTTAATTTTTCTTCTTCTAAATAAATTAAATGGAAATTAAGGCAGTATAAAATGTATAATTAACATTGTCATTATTGCTTTATTAGTTTTAGACCATGCTTCTTACTCAGGGGCCATAAGCCTTTTCTCTGGCTTTCAGACCACATCATTCCTGTGTTGTGCCTGGGAATTCCAGTGTGTCAAAGCCTTCTCATCATTCTCCTTGCAGCTGCTGCTCAGGGACCATCATGGCTGTACTGTCCGCGGTCAAAGGCGGAGCGTTAGTTGCTAGCATAACTTACGTGCATTCTGGTGAGCATTTGCAGCCCAGCTGAGGCAGGTAATGACAAGTTCCCAGCAACGTCTGACAACATCAGGATTGTCAGAGTTTTAGGGAAGAGACTGAAGGCCTGGCCTACCTTGGTTTCTGTGCTGTCCTGTACTATCCTGGGGCAACCTGAAGGCTCAAAACAAGACCAAACTCTGAAAGAATTACAATTTAGCATTAAAAAAACCCCCAGATTCCATGGTGACAACATTTGTAGTTCCTCCAAAGAGTCATGGAGCTGTGGTGGGTTTTTTGCCTTTTTTTTTTTTTTTTTTTTTTTTCATATAATACCATTTAAAAATCATGATAAATGTGGTGTTCTTTCTTTTTGGCTCTTTCATTCTAGCATATAATGTAGAAAAGGGCCAAAAATTAAAACCTGGAACCAATTAAAGCATGACTGAAATGATGGTTTAAAAGATAAGGAGAAAATGAAATTTACTGAAGCTGAATCTTAATCTGCCCTGTTGGTATTTGGCAATATATTATTTACCATCATATTTTATGGAAGTTTTGGCTCCAAATGCTGTAGCTTTCTCATGTAGTGCAGGTTGAAACTTCACAGAGGCACTTAAAGCAAGAAACAAAAATTGCAGACCAATAAGCATACTAACTTTCAGAGATAAGTCTTTGTATAACACAAACTTTAAAATACATCTGCTGCATGAAAACATTGTTTATAAATTAAGACAATCTTAAAGCATCTCAAAATCCTTGCTGCACTTTTAGTCTAATTAAATTATCTATATTTGTTCTAAACCAAAATAATTTTAGCTGTTTTCATTCAACATTAAACTAAATGAAAAATCATTAGTAATTTTTACTAAGAAAGCAAGAGAATAGTTTCTTGATAAACATGGAGATACTTCACAATGCCACATGGAAAAATTATTAACTAGAAAACTAGTTTGTTTGCAACATAATTGCCAAAACCTGGTTAATCTTTCATCATCTCCTACCACTTTATGCATTACTTCATGAGAAATAATGCAGCTTCCCTAATTATTTAGGGACCTGTTCCCACTGAAAACTAATTGCCTCACCTTCCTTCTGGAAAAAATACCAGCAACAGGGAGGGCTCTGGAAGATTTGGGGCAGGGGTGAGGCAACAGGTAGAAGCGCACAGCATTTCTGAAAGACCAAGACTGGGATGCTATGGCACTGCACACACTATTGGAGCGAATCCACAGAAAGTTTAGGAAAACAGCAGGAATTATAAGATGCAACTTGAAGTAAGACATACAAGAAAACACCTTTGACATATTTAAAAGCAAAGGAAAAGCCAAAGACTAAGGAGATTCACGCTTAATTGCCCAGGCAATTGCCCAAACGAACACTGTCTAAAGAAATAAGTTCACCCTTAAGGGAAGATAAGATAGCCATGCACTTTGATATTTTAAACTTTTTTATTCTTTTCATGACCTTAGGAAACCTTGCTCCTACTGTCACTAGGGCAGTTGCCTCGTCAGTCTGCTCCAGCATCCTTGTAGAATCCCAGGTGCTAGACTCGGACCATCATGATAACCACAGGGATATAGAGTACAAGACATGGTACAAGAAGTCTGACCCAAACTGTGTAATTGTTCCACTTCTACACTGTGATAAAACACCATGATTCCTGCATATCTATGGTGTGCAGGAGTAGCAAAAGAATCAGGAGAAATCTTTTATTTAGCCATAATAATTCTACTATACCAGGAAAGTGATGAGAGATCCCATAAACTCACAAGGCAATGTGATCTGTGTAACAAGTGGGAAAAACATTATACCACAGATGACAGAAGAACCAAATTATATGAATTTATGCCCATATTTATAGCTCAAGTCACTACTTACAGCCAACCTGTAGAAATTCTGCCTTTGCCACCTTCCTTTCAATTTGGGTGCCAACAGGAGAGTACAGCAAAGTACGATGTTATTCCTTTTTGTCTTAGTTTATTGACATGCCATACAATCAAAAAAAAAACCCTTTTCTGTTTTAATGTTTAATAGTTGGAAATTATTTATGTACTGTACCCCCTTCCCCCATTAGGTGTTGCCTAAGGATAAAACTCAGGGTTATTATTGCTGGTACTGGGAGAAGCAATCCTTTGGGTAAGATCTTTGTTCTCACTCTCTGAAACCCTTTAGCTCACTGACTACAAGGATGGTGAGTGTGAAGAATGTGTCTGTCAATCATCTAGGGATTTAAATCTATCGAACCTCACTAGTCAATCAACTAAGCAAATGCTTTTTCACTCACACAAATTTTAAAATAGCTTTGTGTCTCCTTTTTAGAGAAGAAAATATGCATATAGAGATATCTAGAAGCCCAAAGCTAAAAAGTGAGTTCAGTGTTCAAAGTCAAACACTACAGTGGAGTTAACCTGTTCCACAAATTCCTCATTTGAGAGCATGCATGTGAGAATATAAGACTAAAGAGGAGGCTATTTATAGTGCTGAGAGTGCTCAGGATGCTGAGATTTAATTTTCAGCTGAATGGGTGCATGGTATCAGTTAATATCCAGGGAATACAATCACAGAATAATCCATTTTGTGGGAGCTAAGCTCGATCTTCAAAAACTTCAAACAACAATGTTTATAGAAACACAGTTCTACAAGGGTACAGTATGAATATTGAAAAAAAAAAAAGAAAAAGGTGTTTTACTAATAAAAAAGGAAAAATAATAAAAAATAAGTTCAGGTATCTATCTTTATCCTCATGCAAATTAGATTAATTAGTATTTTTGTAATCTTTTCGGAAAAGCTGATAATAGTAGCCACATTGTTTGTGCGAATAGTATCCAAATATGCAAAATGGATATAACCAGATTATAAATTAAACTTCAGCTAAATGATTAGGCTATCTCTAGAAAGCAGAAAACCTCATTATAAGCATTGACTTTACATTAAAAAAAAAAACAAACAGGAGAAAACTTTATATCTTTCTTTTATAATGTGCAGAAATAGTATATACAGAACATAGTATATACAGAAAATGAATCTTAACATCACCTTAAATTCCCACTTATCTCCCATTTGTAATTGATTTCTTCAAGAGGGATGAGCACAGTTTACTCTTTAAGTAAACTAAACCCGATCTTTACAGCACCTAGAAGTCATCAGAATTCTGAGTTCAGGATGTAGCAATATTCTCCTTCCTGAAGAAAAGTGTGAAAACATAACTATATTGAATTAATTCTCTGGCTTAATAAAACAAACATATTATCACAAGACATTCACAGAATTTTGTCAGGCCTATTTACTCATGTATTGCCTTTAGCTGGAAGTGCAGAAAAACTAGGAGATAATATTTTACTGAAATATGATTTTTTTATGCATATGTATTAAATTTTGAAAGAGTCAGGATTTTGGTTGCTGAATCTTGAACATTTTAAAAGCAAAATTAAAAAATAAAATCAGGAAATTTTATTTGTTCTACTTGAGAAAGTTCAAAATCTGTATTTTGGAAGTTTCATTCCTTTCAAGATTTGGAACAAAACTCAACATCAAGACACATTATGGAAATTTGAAATAACAATAAGACTAACCTTAAAAAAATCAAGCTTACTGTCCTGCTCCCTTATATCTATTATTTTAGCTTTATAAAATTCCTCATTTATAAAAGGGGAAAAAAAAAAGAAAAGATGAAATGCACAGGAATAAATACATCATGTCATGATTTAAAAGATCTGGGAAAAAAAAATCAGCATGATAAAGGATGTGTCATACAGTGAGCAGTCAATGTGCTACCCAAACTTGCATGAGCAGTGTGCTGAAAGTTCCTGCAAAATCCAGTTCGAGTTACAGTACCAGTTCTGTATTTTTGGAAAAGATGTTGATCTCAACTCTGAGCACTTCCAAAATGCTTAAATGAGAAAAATAGAAGACATAATTTGATCCTCCTTCATCTCAGATGTACAGTCTTATAGATATGCCTTAGAAATTTTGTTTAATTATTTGTAGGAGCAAATAGAATTTTTCATTTAGCTATAAACAGAAGGAAGGATAAACCAGTATAACAAAGAATTTGTTCCATCCTATGTCTGAGAACTTTCTGTTTCCAAATACAGCCCCATTTTAAGTGGATACTGCTTTCTTGTCCTAAAAATTACTTTAAAAAACATGCGCAAAAAAAGTAGTTTGCTGTAATAATCCTGTGAGCTTCTGAGGTCAGCAGAAGCTGAGGGTTAAAACAGAGTTGAAGAGCTGTGTATTTCAGCAAAAGAAAAAAAAATAAATTAAAAGCTAGTTTGTGCCTATGATAAGAACCCCTTATTTCAGTTTTCCATTTTCCTCAACTCTAGAAAAGAAATTAGTTCTGAGCTTCTGGGTTTTTTTCTACTCACAGTTCTGCATTGATTTTACCCCCTAACTAATACATAAACAATTTTGGCTTCAGAGTGACTTATTTTTGGTTTGTGAAGCTAACAAGAACTGAAATAATGTTTTCCTTTCATTTTTGTGCAGTCTGCATATGCGCATTCTTTTTTTAGAATGAGAGTGTTTAATTTAGACATCTATGAAATGTTGATATTTCAGATATTCTTTTTTTCATGTTGAACTGGGAAAAATACCCAGACTACCCTCTCCAAAACCAAAACAGGGGGTGACAGAGATCTTTTCCAATCTAAACATGTTTTTTAGAATGATTATGGGGTTTAAGCATTTGGAACAGAGGATCAATATGATTGTCATTATATTTACATAAGTCTTTGGAAAAGGTGGCTGCTTTGAAGGGGATGATAGACAAAAGAGTCAGTAAAGAAGAGAATTAGACCTAAATATTTAGAGTCTCTTCAAGTGATTATGGAATGTAAGTGTTCGAAACCTTTGTTGCTAACCACTTCATTACTGTCTACCAATCAAACAAGGAGCTAAAAGGACAATGTGGAAAGCAATGATACTTCAGCAACTGAAATTCTCAAAAGTAAGAATATTCAAGTGTTTTTCAGCATAAATACAAGTTACATGTTCTTATTTACAGCTGGATGACTTAGGATGAGTCTGTTTGAGTTATTTTCCATAACTCAAGCCCTATCTGGTTGTACTGTCCAACTCACATAGCATATAAAAGTATGAACTATAAAAAGATATTAAACAGTCTGGAAAGACAGCTAAGCCAAACATACTGCAGTTTAAAATAACATCATGTTTATCTGTAATAAGCAACATCAGCGAGGATCAATAGCTACATTATACGCAGACTTACAGTCAAGGAAAGAATTATCAGATCCAGCATCCACTGTCAGCTTTCTGAATTTCATGGCATCAAAATCTTCAAGCACCAGTCCAACTGTATCTAAAATTACTAACTTTGGTTGATATTCCAGGAAAACATATAATGTACAAATGTCTACTAACAACTCCCTCATGACACAGATTCTGGCCTCTTCAGGCAATGTTTTTGATCAGCATCTCTTTCTCTTACTGCCCAGTCTAATATTCTTTATAATTTATGATTGTGGGCTTGTTGGCTAGAGTCAAGGCTATCTTACTTGCCTGGCTGCCTGATTCTGTAATGAGGCTCAGTTGCCCTCTGTAAATGTATACCAGCTTCGGGGAGACTGATAACATCTAACAATGCATGAGGCGTTAAAAAGCTTTTATTGAGTCCCTAGCATCAGTCACAAGTCTATACAACTGCACCTGAGGACTTCATCTAGGCTGAAAAGGGAGAACTTTTCTTCATGTTGAAGATGGCCAGGTTGACTTGGCACACTGGCAAGACATTTCACATCGCTCATCAGAAAGATAGAACCAGCCCCCAGTTCTTCAGGAGAACGTTGGTAAGAAAAATATAAGATATAAAATTCAGGTGAAACACAGAATATCTAGATGTTGTGTGAAGCTTTTAGTGTTTTTTTGAGATTTCTCCAAGTATGTTTGTGAGGAGTGATTCACAAGAATGTGAAATACAGGGTTTCTTAGCCCATCTGTTGGGTAGTTAGCTTGTGTTCAAAGCTGGGGAGTTTGTATTTACATACAGCATTACATACATTCACAGGGTATAGGGGCTTGTGTTCTGGGTTGTTGGTTTTAATTGTTTGGGGTTTTTTTTCTGTTTTTTTTTTTTTTTTTTTTTTTTTTTTTTTTTTTTTTTTTTTTTTTTTTTAAACAGTGTTTTTTAAAGGTCCTAACTAGAAGCCTTGTTGGCAGACTTTGTCCCTGTGTCAAGAGGGTGATGGAGATGCCCTCCCTGAGTAGTGCAACTGCTTCTTTCCATTAAAAAAAAAAAACAGTTTGCGGAGGAAGGAGGTGGCATATATATCCACAATGAACTCAAGTTGTAGCTGGGATGGACTAGGAAGAGATTCTGAAACTCACAGACTGGGACAGGTATGCATGCAGTGAAGTGCTGATTTTAAGATGCATATTTGCTACAGAGACCAGCTAAAGGAAATTCCTTTCCATTTAGACAGTGTATTAGTCATATCTTTCAGGTACTATATTAATACTGACTTCTCCTTTAATTCATCATTCCTGGAGTTGTAGGCCAAACCCCATGAAGGCCTGTTTTCTCCTCTGTTGGAAAGGAACTCAGAAGGGGAATCCTAGTAAGAGGAGAAAGTCCCTCCATCAAAAAAGAAAGAACAGAAAAAAAGAAATCAATGTTTAATGCACTGTCAGGCTGAAAAATAGCTAATGGCTACCCATCCCTGAAATTCTAATTCTTTTAGAATTACTCTTTTCTTAGGAAACTGAAATTAAGAGAAAATAAAACAAACACTTTTGCCACTTGGGAAACCACATGCACTGAAAGATTCAAGTGAGCTGATGTAGAGTTAGGAGAACATGGCAATGATACACTTTCTACTTTTCAGGACTTGTTTATAAAATTAGGCATTCAACCATAAAATAAAAAGCCTGGATTCTATTCCCTGCTCGGCTAGAATGAAATCAGAATCTTGTCTCCCAGTGAAAATATTAATTTGCTTGTTTTCTGGGCCCTGGAACTTTATTTTCCTTCAACATGTGTTGCCAAAGTTTCATTGAATAGAAAGGAAACTAGTTTCTATCTTGGTGCTCTAATAGTTGCCTTAGTCTGAAGAGGGACAGGAATCTAGTTCACTTGTATCTGTGTTCGGTTTTGTGCCCTTCACTAGAAGAGGTGCTGGGGTAGTGAAAGGCAACAAAGCTGGTGAAGGGTCTTGAGAACAACTTTTGAAGAGCAGTTGAGGGAACCTGCGGTTGCTTAGCCTGAAGAAAAGGACCTCAAGGGACACCTTATTTTCTACACCTACTGAAGAGGAGATTATAGCAAGGTGGGGGTTGGTCTCTTCTCCCAAGTAACAAGTGATAGATCAGGAGAAAATGACCTCAAGTTGCTCCAGAGAAGGTTTAAATTAGATATTAGGAAAAAATTCTTCACTAAAATATTTATCAAGCATCGGAACAGGCTGCTGAAGGATGTGATTGAGTCACCCTTCCTGAAGATATTTATAAGACATGTAGATGTAGTGTTTAGGGATATAGTTTAGTGATAGACTTGGCAGTGGTAGGTTAATGGTTGAAGCTGATGATTTTAATGGTCTTTTCAACCTAAAAAATGTTATGATTCTATTTGGTAAGATAGTGGGCATATTCATCCTCAGTATTTTAAAAAAGAAAATAATTTGCCTTTAGTAAGTGTGCGCTAGGTATGTTTAAAGCACACCTACACCTACTTTATCAGGCTTGTAGGGATCTGAACTCCTGCTGCTGCAAAGTGAACTTGATAGTGAAACTATCTGATGTAGACAAAGAAATGTCCAACTGTAAATGCTCGTAGAGATGGTCATCTGCTAATTTTGCACCTGAGTGTTTAATTTGCCATATGTAAATTAAAAAGCATAAGCCTTTCTTGAAGCTTGTCCAGATCTGTCTTTTTACTCAACTGTTTCTAGTCTAGCACCTCAGATTTTTTTTCAAAGACAAACACAGATTGAACAAAGAGGTCAATGCTTTGTTTAACTATCACGAGCTCATTTTGCACTATTCCAGCTTTGCAATGGAGCAGTAAAAAGGCAGGTTTTCTGGGCTATTTAAATTCTGATTTAAAAGCTTACTGGAATTGCAGATAAAATCCAGCGACATTGTTTCAAATAGGCAGAGACGAGCAGAGCTAACATGCTTTGGAAAATGCTACTGTTTCTTTGAGAATAATCTGCATAGAAAGAAGATATTAAAATCTGAAAAGAGCATTCATAATGGAATTGCTAAGCAATTAAGTCAGATGAGAGGCAGTGGTGGGAAGAGTTCGGTAGTCTTTGGTGGTCTTTTACTGATAGTCATTTGTTGTTCTCAAGTATAAGAGAAGAGATGTAATAAGCAGGAAAAGATTCTCAGTCTTTGAGAAATCGGATTCTGATGGAGGGATGCTTTTATCTGAAAAGTAACTGCAAAAGCATCTATCAGTAGCATAATAATAAGAGAATAATAAATAAGAGAAACAAGTGAGTATTATACCATTATAACCATTAAGGAAGGCCTCAAAGCTAAGTGTCACAGACTGTCTAGCTTCCGAACTACTTGGTTTCTGTTTCTACAACAACTTTGCCTTTGAAACAGCTAGCTGGAGCAGTCCAGAACTGCATCTGTAGGCAGTATGAGAAATGTAGAAATAACCTGAGTGTGACTGTGGCCATTATCAGATGTCTGTACATCTCAAGTCCTTGATGCTTTGTTTGAGGTGGTCTTTGGAGGTCAAACTCCTCTCTTTCCCTCCACCACTGTTTTGAGTATGAGACAAATTTAAGCTTGAGTAGCACAGGAGGCTAAAAAATGGAGTAGTCATGACAGAATATGTGAAGAACTAAATTGTGGTTTCTTGGCCGGTTAAGGCCACACAAATCATGTCTGACACTATCTTCTTACTTCTTTTCTTGAGCCCTTGTGCCTGTGTGGCCAGGCAATGAGTTGATTCAGGGAGTTGATTTGGCTTAAAACCCATATTTTTGCCAGGCTAGTTGTGAGGGTGGTGAAGCACTGGAACAGGTTATCCAGAGACATTGTAGGTGCCCTATCCCTGGAAGTGTTCAAGACCAGGTTGGGTGGGGCTTTGAGCACCTAGTCTAGTAGGAGGTGTCCTTGCCCATGGCAGGGGGGTTGGAATTTGATGATCTTTAAGGTCCTTTGAACTCCAGCCATTCTATGATTCTATGATTTACAAATTTGGATGGCAAGAATCTCAAGGATGTGCTTCACTTCACTGTGATGACTAACAAAAGGGTGTAACACTTCTCAGTAGGGTACAGTCTCTGTACAGAGATTTGGTTATTGCATTGAACTTTTTTGAAAGCTAATTTTGAGATAACAGACCTAGGAAAGTGGAAGGACCGATTTTGACATCTGAAGGTAAATTCTTAAAATACCAATATATGGAACACTATGCAGCTAATTAACTTTTACAGCCAATATATAGCCAATTAACTTCTTCACATTTACCATATGTTTAACTTCCTGCAGGGAGTATTTCCAGGAGGAAATCATAATGGGAGATAGTTCTGCCTTTTATATGGGAATAAGATCTGTTGATGATAGCTACAAATTCTTACATGGTGCATGGTAGCTTCAAAAGATGGTGCTGTTGAAATCTGAGAAATGTAGGAACGCAGCAACTAATTTCATATTTTCACAATGCTCATTTCCATAACTGGTTAACTATAAATGATTATTTTTCTCTTTCCTGCAACAACCCAAAGCAGTCAGTATCAGGAGTACTTAAAAAAGGACAGAGCATCAATTCAGACCAGACAGTGGCTGAATAAATTATTGTCACACAATGGTACAGTGTGTCTCCAAGCTTCCTGACCGTCCTTTTGGGAATAACCATGCATTACTGTCTATAATACAGTAATTGCGCAGTCCCAGGTCAAGTCTCAGCATGTATTGTAGCAGTGATGGCCTTTCCTCAAGCTTTTATGTGAGGACTTGTCCTCTAAAATCTTGGTAAACATCTGCTCTTGTAAAGAAATTGTGAATTTTTCAGTTCTAGGCAATAGCAGCAGTACTGGCTGTTTTTTCTACAGCCTTCCTCTCTTCACTGTCACCAGAGAGAAATCATCCTGCAAACATCTGATACCTATTACATGTAGGAAAAACTTGGCTGGAATTTCAAAATGTTGTCTTGAAATTTTAAAACTAAAATACATAAATTAATGCATTGATCAACTCCAAAGCCTGTAACTGCTTTTTAATTGTTTGTAGCATAGCTCCCTAGTTCCTTTTGCAGTCCTGGTCTTTCTCCAAAAGAACTGTTAGAGCACTCTGAAGTCTCTCACACCTGTGGTTGCAAAAGATGATCCTCCAATGGCTATCATGAAGACCAGGGATTATGAACTAACCTAACTGTTGCCCAGACATGCAATTGGAAGATGCTGGACTCTGGGTCTCACCTACATGTAGCCTACATGACTGGGATGCTGATATGACTGTGCTTAAGTGAGGGGAAAGCACCTTTGTCATTTGTCAGCCAAAAGAACCCTCACTGCTCTAACAGTAATAGTGGAAGGAGAAATAGTTGCTTGGGTGTTCAGGCAGTTAAGCTCTCAGATCAGAGGAAATGGAATGAAAGGAACTAATGAGAAGGAATTAACTACTGATGTGGTGAATTGGTTGTTGTTTATCACTGCCCGGAGCTGAATAGTCAGTCCATAATTACATAAGACTTCCCAGAAAAGGTGCAGCACTGTTTGTACACTGGGCTGATTTTGTTATATATTTTCAATTTTTTCCAATACAATTTCTTATACAATTATTTGGTTAATGATGACATTTATCTGGCCATAGCAGTGGTGGAATATTTATTGGGAGGGCTGAGAACAAGAATATGAAAGATTATTTTAATTATGCTTGGCCTAATCTTTGATCTATAATTGAACTGTATTATTTAAAATATTATTTAAAGTATCTGGCACAAATTTTGACATAAGTATATAAATTACTATTAGAAGACTGACAATTATTAGTGTCTTCAAAACGTGAAAGGAATTATTCTGATTTCAACATTAAGATCTGACAACAGAAGTAAAATATCTAACATGAACAAGATATTAACCAGAAATTTATTTCTTTTTCCTACTAAATATTTCCCCAAAATAGCCGTGGTAAATACACTTCATGTGGGTTAAACTGCCCCACCTTCTCCTGTTTATTTTGAAACATGAAAACCCTGACAATCCGACTAATATCAAACACTTTCTTTTTGTAGGAGATAATTTGCTTGATTTTCAAGTTACTGAGCCCTTCCTGTTTTAAATGGAGATAAATATCTAAAAGAAACAGTGTATTAAAATGTTTAATTTAAAAGTATCAGAGAAATATTTTTTCATTTTGAAGACTGAGAAACTCATTCTTAAAATATATCTTTCAATATTTTAATTTAAACTCTTCACTAAATTTGTGAATTATTTTGTTTACTCCAAAATGTCACCTCTTGCTGAATTAAATACTTTTGGAAAAAAAATGTCATCTAGCATCAACAATGATCATACATTAACACCATAATCCTTTAAAATTATTTTTAAAATTATTTTTACTTTATTTCTACATTTGTTGTTGAGTATCTTCTCTTAATATTTCAGTTTGGAAAAATAAATTCTGAATTCTAAGTGTTTAAATTTGATTGCCTTGAAAGACTTGATGACAGAAGAGAATATATCTTTATCACCTAGGAGGTTCTTCAAACACACTGATGGACAAAACTAAAATTAGTTTTGATAAACTGAATAAAGAATCTGATAAAAGATCCTCGGTCTGAGGGGTGTGTAATTCTCCAAATACACTACAAAGTTCTACACTAATTCACAAAGGTAAAAATGATAGGCTTTGTAGCAGTATGCAAAACAGGATCAGGATCGAAGTTAAATAGTGACTAACACATGCAATTGCAAAAAAAAAAAAAAATTAATTTTCCTCTTTGTCAAGATAAATACATAGGAACACCATCTCAAAGACACAAGATTTCTGCTTTGTTTGGTGGAGTTCCTTCTCGTATAGTCTTGGGTAAAAATGTTTCCACCTGCAAGATAGAGTTGAGAAATACCATTTAGTGTCCAGAAGTTTGCAGCTGCAAAGCTCTTGTAATGAAATGCTCTTGTAATGAAATAAAATCATGGTAAGGTACAATTGTGAATGCTAGATGTGAAGAAAAAACATTCTCCATGCTTGTTGTACACATTTCTGGGTTTAACTCCAGAAAGGGAAGATTTATCTTATATTTTATGGAAATTTGCCAATTTAAACATTGAGGAGGCTAAAGAATTTCCATTCTGGAAATTTCAAAGGACATAGGTTGATCAGGAATTATATGTAGAGTTTATAGAAACCACAATTTATTTTAATGAAAATGCATCACAAAACTTGAAAGATTTCTGGTTATTTGTAACTAAATTTATTGCCACACCTTTTTTTTTGTGAATATCTTTTCAAAGGTAGCACATTAATTACATCAGCAAAAAGCAGGCATTTAAAACTGCCTTGAGACACACAGAGAATAATTTCTGACATTTAAGTATGTGCTTACCCTTTTGTTCCATAACATTTACAATGAACTTATGGTTTTGTCCTCAAATTTTGTAACTACAGTCACATAAAAGCCAATGCATTTATTGATTATGCATTTTTATATGTTTGTTAATTAATCTTCAAAATAAAATTATAAAGAAACTGAGTATCTGCAATGAGGAAGTTTGCAAATTAGAATTGGAACCATCAGAGAACAACTATCTGTATGACAGTCAAAAGCATTTTTTTTCCAGTTTTCTGAGTTGATTTCTATGTCTGTGTTTGAATAAAGCCTATTGAACTGTCAAAAGTGCTTGTAAGAGAACTGAATTAGTCTTTTGTCCTGACTTTTCTGAAATGAACTCAATGAGCCCTCAGCAGTCATGGATGTTAAGGCCCAGACAGCAGCTACAATACTTGAGTTCGAAGTTCAGGAGTTGACTGCTGTTCACTTGTCAAATAACTTGGAATAAATCTTTCTTTAATTCCTCATATGCTTTTTGCATAAAGGGATTAAACTCTCTTGCAGTTCTCTGTTGTGGCAATTTGTTTGGCTCAAAAGTTCTTGATGTCTGCAGTCTCAAATAGCAATACAAGCCTTTGCAATAACAGAGCAAAAGAAAATAAGAAAGATTATATCTTTCTTTTTTTTTTCTTTTTTTTTTTTTCATAAAACACAATTACAAATGCAGTAATATAGCTGCAGATGACCCGTCATTTTATTTTGACTCATGTAATCATCAGTCTTTCAGCACAGTTATCTGTTCCCTAGAATGTGTAACCAGTGAAGATTAATTTTAATTATAAATTTAGCAAGAGTCCACATTTATGAGGTCCAAATGTTGTCAATGAACACTGACTTTCCAGAAATAATTCTTCCAGTTCCTTTTGAGATGTCCAGCCCTGGGCATTTAGTGGCATCAGTTTCTGGTTCTGGAAGACTTACTCCTTTGCTCCAAACAAACAAGTAACAAGGTACCTTAATCACTGGCAGCCTTTCTCATTACATTGCTTTAGTGTGCATAAAGTGCACAAAACTGATCCCTAAATAAACTTTTGTTGTTAATAATAATCAAAGACAACAAGGAAAGTGTAGTTTTGTTTTCTATTGTATGGAAGATATACACAGCAGACATACAACCGAGGAAAAGTTAGGAAAGCAAGTGACTAACTTAGCCTTGAAATGAAATGAAGTAGAATCCCTAAAGGTCATAATACATGCTAAACTATTGGGAAATCCTGCTGCTGGATTTCTTTTTTTGATACATAAGCTGAAGTACTTACCTATCATGGTTTGAATTTTTCTCATTAGCACTTAGTTTGAGAAAACTAAGGCATTTTAAGTGTTGCTGTACCTCCTGTTTTCTTTGCCCCCCAACTTTACAAGCTTTGAAGATTATGAGTACTGCCAGTCTTCTTTATATTTGTTTCTTAAATTCTTCAAGATGTCCTTTCTTCAAGATGTCCTGCTCTTCATATGACTTATGTTTAAAACGCTCCTTAAAAATTAATATCTTAATTTTACATTAACTTCTGTTGATTCATTTATCACAATGATGCTGCAAATTTGCTGGGACAGTAGAGAGGAATGATCAAAAATGGATAGAGGTACATACTTTTTGCATCCAGATTTTGCTGACTATTTTTTGCTTTACTAGGGAAAATTACTGTTTCAAGTCCATGAATGCTGTATCTGTCAAATTAATTTAAAAACTGGTGAGCCTAGATGTAGCATATCTAATCCTTTTTTTCATCTTGATTTCCTCTCTTTTAAATTCTAACATACTTCATAGTTTGGGCTACAGGAGGGCTAACTTTCTGTTTAGTGAGAGGTTCTTGCTTATATTTCTTGCTCTGGCAAACAGTGTCTGCTGACTTGGTTGTTCACCCCATAAAGGGGTTGCACCTGTGGGGAGGAGTGGGCAAGTCAGATCACCCAAAATTGACCAATAGGATATTCTATCCCATCTGCCATGCTCAGTATAAATGCTTTTTCCCTTAGTGGCTCTTTTTCTTTAATGACCAATGTCTTAGGAGGACCTTGCTAGTTTGTGGGCTTTGATTCTGATCTGTGGGTTCCTGAAACAAGGTAGAGAACCCACTTGCATTTGTTACTGAGTCTAGTCTGGAGCTTCTTCAGTGCTTGCTAGTGACATCTCCCTGGGAGCTTAATGTGGTTTTGTATATATCTGTATATGTTGTATTAATTATTTATTTTCTTATTTTATTATTAATATTTCTTTAGAGTAGTTTAGTTTTTTCTAAACTCATAAATCCTTCAGTGTCTCTTCTCCTTCACTTTGGAATGAGAGGTGGGGGGAAGAGTCTGCTGTCTTGTCATTGGCCAAACTGGCCCAAAACCTGACAATTTATTGACTTGATTTCTGTGTGTATTCTATGGCTTTATAGCAGCTCACTAACTAGAGACTTTATAAATCAGAATTATTTTTTCTTTTATTTTGGTGTAATTCCAATGTGGTTCTTTATAGATGTGTTAGTATTAAAATTGTGCTGCAGTTAGTACAGATAATTTTATACCAAAGTTTGTGCAGCATTCCATTTTTTATCATGTGATGATTTTTTCATATGATGATCATGCCAGTGATGTTTGTTTTATAGTAAGTAGTGCACCACAGGAACTAAAATATTTGAATTTGGCTTCTCCTTGGCTCTACTGTCTTCTAAACTCTCTGCTCCCTGATTTTAGGTAATTTTTATTATTAATTTTTGAATTTTTTTATTTCAAGAATAATTAGTAGTTGTAAGCAGTTTGAAAGCTCAGTGATGCTAAGAAACAAACAGAAATCTCTCAAAAAGTTTACTTTCAATCGTTTGAATGTATTGATGGGTAGGTATTCAAGAAAGGGGAAAAAAAAACCCAACAGAGTTGAGTGTACTTATATAATCCTTTTAAAGACAAATAACTTACAGTTGAGCTAAGAATGGACAGTCAGATAAGGGATGCAGAGAAACAGTCCCTTATCTGACAGTCCCTCAAACTGAGAATAAGAAGAATTATCTTTACAAAAGCATTTTGAATAGATATTTTTGGCCAATGTTGCAATTTTCAGGGAAAAAAAAGTCATTAATCAAAGTGAAAGGTGAAAAAAATGAAATCAAGTTGTTAACCTGCGGGACTTTTTGTGGGTGGATAAGAAAGGCTTTAACTTAGAAACCTTTTGTATAAGAAATCTGTAAGTCATAAAGGCAGTCATGTATTTACTAGCTATAACTGACATGATATCCACTTCTCTTGCAAAAGCTGTGTCAGTTATTTGTGGTAGTATAACTGTATTTTGCTTTCTGTTGCTGCTGTTTTGTACACTTAAACTTCATGTCTTTCACCAGTCTTAAAATATTTACTTTGATCTTTTTCTTGATCAGGTGATCTTCAACATTTGTGGAACAAGACAGAGATGGACCTTTGAGGCCGGAGTGCAGCCTTAATGGGCTGGTACCAAAGGACATTATGCTGGCTGCATGACAATTGGTAAGGATTCCTATAGAATGCATATTCCCAGAATTTGCCTTGATGTGAGCCATTTAAAAGTGTCCTGGGAGGAGATATGGCTTAGTGTAGAAATGAAGCCTAAATCTGGCCCAGGCTGTGGATTAATGTGAGGTGGAATGCATTGCTTCAAGGCTGACTGGACTGTCCCAGGGATAGAACACCAGTCAGGGATGTAGCTGAAGGCGCTGAAGCTACATCTACAATGCTCAAGAGAGACATTAAAGTTAAGTAAAGTGTGATTTATGGTTTCGGTTAGGGACATGCTTATTTATAATACAACATTCTTGTTTGATGTTCCTGTCTGCATTTAATTTTATTTCTGATAGTGATATCTCTTGTTGCTGTTATTCTTCCAAGCCCTGCTCATTTTTCCTTTGCTAGTCATATATAATATATTTTTGTGAGGTCCTTCTTACACATAAATACTTTCATTTGGTTGCTGTCCATTTTACTTAAAGCAATAGCTACAGAAATTTTCTGTAGAGGTAACACTAGAGCAGTATTATATTTGAGAAATAGTTTTTGATATTGTAGAGGAAGTAGTTAAAGTAATACATACAGTTAGCTTAGCACTTATTGACATTTTATAATACTTTAGCTATGATGGAAAAATTTCAAGGTTCTTTGGGTAGTTGATAGATGCCAGTTCTATTGCAGAAAAATGCCCTTTTCTAATAGGGTATGAAGATGTTGTATTTTAATTAAGGGATGTTAAGGAAGGTGCTATATATTGAAAAGCATTTTAGATGCAGTGAACTGGTAGGAAAAAAAATACTGTGTTTATAGAGTAAGAAAGGGAAGCTATAGAAATTAGTCTAAAAGATATCTGGGAGTCTTGTCTGAAATTATGGGGAAAAAAAGGGGCTAGTAAAAGTACTGGGAGCATATGTGTTATAGAATGCTTACAAAGAGAAATGGTTCTTACTTGGTTGCGTTAATTTTGGCAGCATGCACTTAATCAGTTCAGTAAGGCTGAATAATTCTCAAGGCAACACTTGCCTTTTTCATAGTTTAGATGCCTGAAAGTTAGGTATCTAAGTCAGATATAGTTGCCCTAAATTCCTTTTGGTGATCTTGGAAAGAAATGGGCACCTTCAGATTAATTTGACTTTAGACATCTATGTTAGGGTGAGCTAAATTGTTCTTTGTCTATGTTAGGGTGAGCTAAATTGTTCTTTGGAGCTTTCTTTCCCTCTACCATCAATAAAAGTTGATAATCACAGACTTAAATAACATTTGGGATGTCTATAGTCAGGTGGGAACAGTACTCCTCCCTCCCCTCCATTTTCATAAAATAAAAACTTGTATGTACATCTGTCTCATTCTTCAAAGTGGGATATTTCCCCTCACCAAGTACATGTCTGGTTTCAGCCATTCCAAAGTTGGGTGCCCCATGAGGCACAGAGGAGCAGAACTGTGAAAAAAGAACTTTAATGAGACTCAGAAGAGACAGTTTCTAGTTCTTCTATTAACCAGATAAAAAGAGTAGAACTTGAACAAATAGTTAAGCTATCTCTGAAAATGAGACAAACTGAGCAGGAGAGAAGTAATTTTGAGGGAATACTAAAAAACAAAACAAAAACCCAACAAAAAAAAACCCAACCAGGAATGTGTNGGGGGGGAAGGGGATGTTGCCCTCTCCTAAGGTTAAGAATATATGTTTTTAGGTAATTATTTTGTTTAACCTATTGTTTTCAGTCAAGGCTATGGAGGAATCAGAAGGAAAATGTTCTTAATAGATCAGTCAGCCAGCCAATGACTAAGAGCTGGCACGTCCTTGAAGACAGCTTCATAGGGTGAAGGAGTTCTAATAGTATCAGAGACCGCTGCTCTTACTAAGATATCCCTTGGTTTGGTAAAATAAGTGTAGTAGAAGCATCTGGATTTTTTTTTTTTCACTTTCTTTTGGATGTTTTGCTTTGTTGCAAGGCTTGATTATGTTCTTCAGATACTAAGAAAATGGTCTGATCCTGTGAAGTCTTCTTTCCAATAGTGTACATTAAAACGATGTGCAAATTTTCAAATCTGGATAAGCTTTCCTGCCAGTCTGGCTGTGATGTGTCAGTGTTGTGCATTACTCTGGAAGTCAGGTGTCAGCCAGAGAGTTTAAATACATGACAAAGTTCCCACGGGGTAAGGAGTTAATGAAAGAAGGCTAAGCTAGCTCAAATTACTTTACCACAAGCTTAGAGCACGTATACAGGCAGCTGCTGCAAATCAGCTGAGGTGTGTGAAGCTGATGCACCACAGTGACTTGTTCATTTGTATAAGCCCTTGACTGTGCTTTGAAACTTACTGTATTTTGATATAGTACACATCTTAGGTTGTAAATGTGTAGTTAATAGACTGTTTCTCTGCTTACTTTTTACTTGTCCATTTTCTCTGGCTGAGCTGCATTAAACTAAAGAAAAAAACCCCACATTCATGATTGAGTTATGTTGATTTCACTTAAAATTCTTAGCTGATTTATGTTATTGATTTTGTTTAGTATTAGATTACTAATGTGTGTGTAGAATGATACATAGTAGTGATTCTACATTAATTATTAATAATGAGTCAGGTTAGAAGAAGTTAATTTAATACTCTTTAGATTGTACACAACCTGCATTTTCAACTTACTCTTTCTTTAACACACAGACTGATACTTTTCTATGTACAAGTTGTAAGTAGCAGGTCACTAGTGGTAGAATGAATTATTCCTTAACTCCAAGCTTGCTGCCAGAGCAAAGTTTAGATCTTTCAGATTTGTCTTCCTGCCCTGTTTACTCAGTGACTGGCAGAACCACTTGTGTCTTTTGTGCTGCCTGGCTGTGCGAGGCTTCATGCGGACGTGTTTTACCCTATCATAGACTAAGGTGTAGTTTAGGCTCTTCCTCTTCCACCACTGAACTGCAACAGAGCTCAAACAAGGCTGTTTTCCTAAAGCACAGCATGACAACATGTTTAAGTGCTCCAGATGTGGGATAGTGTTATGGAAGGAAAGGCTGGACTGTCCTATAAGGTGTGGTCCTGCAGTCCATACATACAGTCCACACTGGTTCTGCTTGTTTCCATTAGGAGCATCTGAAATAATGTAGAGGCTGCATTACAGCTCATTATAATGGTGTTTTAGTGTGACAATAAAGGTATTAGTTGCATGGGATAAGGGTCTTCAGGTGTGTTTGAGACCACATGATGTCCTTGGATTTTGTTAGAGGATGTGGAGAGTGGAGGAAAACAGCCCTGGTACAGTCTTGTCCTTATGTTTTGGAGAATTGACCATATCCCTTATCCAGCTTGGGTTTAATCTTGGAAAAAAGCTAGCTGGGACAGTTGAATAGTGAACTAATGGGGGAGTTATGTGGTGTGATAATCAAGGTTGAGTGTTCAATTTTTGCTCTGTAATGTAGACTCAACATGCAGCTGCTCTTTAGGATTTGGGAGAATGTAGGTGGCCTGAATCATGCTATTAAGCTACTATCCATTTGCAAAAAAAGGTCTGCAATCCTTTTAGGCCAATATAACAGTTACTTGACAGCTTTAGCATATACATTCACACTACCACAGGGATTATTACCATTCAGCCCTCTGAGGTTGTGAGGCATGATGTACAGGGAATGCTCAGAGGATTCAGTGCAGCAAACCACTATTGTCATAAACAAAAAAATAACCAATCCCAAGGAAGAGTTGGCACAGTTTCTTTATCATTTGGAAAAACTCTGCAATGTTTAGGCAAATATTGAAGATGCTCAGGATCCTAACCCATTGCCAGAGTTGGTCATTAAATCACAAAGCCTGTCTCTTCCTCATTCACCCTCTCTCTGTTTCCTTGCCTCTGTGAGGTTTCTGGAAGACATTATTAACAACTCAATTACTTTGTCAAAAACTGGAGAGACTTTCACCAAACTGCCACACCTGCAAAGAGCTGGAGGAAGCAGATCAACCGGAATAGGTAATCATTAAAATGTGACTGGCATTGTCCGTGTCAGACAAATGCAACATTGACAGACTTTGGTGGATTACAGTGTGCTCTCCCTTCTTCCCCTGTGAAACATAGGGTTTTTTTTAAATAGCAGGAGACATAGCCTTTCAAAGACAGATTCCCTTTGCAACACAGTGTATGTTGCCCTCATTACCCTCTCTGATACCATTTCACTGAGATATGTATATATTTAAATTGCAGTAAACAATTATTTCACAATTTTAGTTATGAGCTGTAGGTTATACTAATAAATTCAGCAGCCTCTGTCAACTCTCAGGAGAGACTGAGGTCAGCTGTAGTGTACAGCATTAGGAAGGATGAATCACTCCCATCCTCCCATTTATCAAGTCTGATATCCATGACAGGCTGAAGGAGAACCAACAGAGTAGTAGAAGAATACTTAGCGCTCAAATAAAACAAGCATTTTGAATTTTTGCTATCAGTGCCTAAAACTAGTCAAAACTCCCTTTCCTCTGTTCTGTCTTTCGTCAAATACTGATGAAGCAATGCCCCATGTCTTTAATATCAATCCAGGTTTGTTTTTATGTAAAGCTAATATTACTAACATCCTCTTGGTTTAGGCATTGGGGGCTTTTTCAGTTAATATTAGTATTACATGTCTGAATTATGACTGTAAATCTTAGACATTATAAGTGAGGAAGAGTGGAGCTTAAATACTATAATGAAAGAAATTTTGATTGATCCTATCCAGTGCAAACAGATTGAGTGATGAAATTCTCAAATGCATGTACGTTTGATCTTTACACAGGATAACATATCAATGGATACTGCTGCTCATTGAACGCAGCCTGAAATCTCTGTAAGCATTCAACTGCTGGGCAAGGGAATGCTTTGTACCATTAAAACTACAGAGTTGTGCTATGTATGGACTTTAAAAAAGAAAAAAAAAAAAGGCCTTCAGAGCAGGAAAATGTATTTCAGATTTGAATTCCTAAATTTTGTTGAAAGACAGGCTGTTGAATATTGCATGGTTGCAGGTGAATGAGGCAACAGATAAATCATCAACAGGTTCTTTTGTTTCTTTTGACTTCGGTTTCCCTGTTGCAGGTTATGAGAAATTTCTTTTGGGTAAACAGGGCAAAAGTTAGGAGACGAGAAAAATACTATAGGCAAAGATGGCATAATCACTATGTTACCAGTCCCACAGTAACCCTCTGTCAAAGGAGAATATGTTGCAGTATTCATTTACAAGATCTTTTAACAGCCTTGTATGATGAATGTCATTTTGGTCTAATATTCTGTTTTGTTTTGAGACAGTACTTCTTTCCAGTTTAATTTTATTAATGTAGCAAGTTAGAGAAGAATATTCTGGATCCACATAGTGAATTATTCATTAGATTTCAAATACTAAGTTGCCATCAAATGCTTTCTGATCTGCATTACATAAAGTCATGCTGAATCTCTAACGTCTGGACTCACTGTGTAACGAAGAACCTCTTAGACCGTGTTCAATCAAAATACACTTGAGAGAAAGCAGGCACAGTGTTTTGATAAGCATCATGAGTACCCCATAATTGTTGTTTGGCTGATTTGTTTGTTTGTTTGTTTCCTAAGCGGGAAGAATCCTCAGATACCACCACCTCCTCTTCTTAGAGGTGCCTGCTCAAGCACAAAACTGTCTTTTGTGCAAAAAGCAAAACAAGGCTGTCATTCCCGGACATTAGTAGCTTTTTAAGTTGTGATTCAGCATTAAGTCACTAGGTGGCATGTGGCAATGAAGGTGAAAGAAACTAATACTGGGAAGTTCTGGTGAGTGCAGCTGGCACTGGGTGCCTTGGAATAAATACTTTAATGTATTGCCATCTGCCTCTATTTTGTTCACTTGTTGGACAACAGACCGTAGTTGCCTATTGCTCAACATGCTTTTACTCATAAATGTCACTGAAATGTGTTCAAATATTTCCTTTTGGTAACTTCATGAAAAATGGTTCTGTGTGCCTGATTGTTGTAGAAATTGAGTCTTTTCTTCCTCTCCCACCCTCTGCCTACTAAAAGCAGGCACAGTCTGCTTCTTGGTAACAATGTAACTCATATACACAGAAATAAAGGGATAAATTTGGCACCTCGCAGGCAAGGAGGGGAGGGAGAGAGACATACCTGTATTCTAGTATCTGGTGACATTTTTCTGTGACTCTAGGATGATTCAAATAAGATATTGTTGTGACAAGCATTAAAATTAAAAAATAAAGTTTCTGTCCCAGCTGTATGTGAGACTGAAAGGAAATGGGTCCCTCAGTTAACACAGCTCTGTATCATGGAAATATGCATGAAACTGGTAGTTCTGCAGGTAGAAGTGTAGGTAGGATACATATCCCTACAGAAGTAAGTTACAGAAACAGCAGACAGGTATATATATTAAAAAAAAAAATTTCTCCTTCACTTCTCACCTTTTAAAACTTCCTACCTGTGTTCTAGGATAACATTGGTTATACAAAGATCAGAGATAAAAAGGTGGCTTTTTGGCAATTTTGCCTTGGTTCATCTGAAAGTGTCAGAGGCTGTGGCAATCTGACAAAACACGTGGGGAAGTTGTGGTCTAAAATTTTTGGTCATGAATGCCATCCTTTATCTTTAGAAAAACAGCCTTATTTCTAAATTTTACGCAGTATTGATCTCCAGGTAACATATAGCAGTCAGTTGTTTAGCATTTTGAGGATCCTGTCCTGTAAGCTGTGTTCTCTTCTGCTACCCTTGAACACACTCTCTTTGCAAAGGTTTACAGGCATGAGAATCTCAGATGATGTCTGGATGGTACTGCAGAAACAAATCTCATGATTTTCATTTTTTCACATACTGCAACATCTAATTGCAGATATAGAAGTTGCAAGGCTTCGAGGTACATGGAAGATGACAGTTTGAGGAAATTAAATTTGGCATTACTGAATGCAGAGTAATGATAAATTCTGAAAATACAGCCAGAGAAAGCTCCTGTAATAGAAATAATGCTTTGCCTCTCACAAAATGCCAAAAAAATGACAAAAGACTAATCACCTTTCTGCCTTTCAAAAATCTCAGGTTCTGTGAAATAGAATTAAAATCATCTGCCATCAGACAGTGCTGATGGACCTCAGCACCGTTATGGTCCATTTCATATTTCTGTAACTTGTGTCCCTTTCAGCAGTACTTCTAGCTATACAGCATTGAAATGCACACGTTCTGACTTTTTTACACTCAGATGAAATTAATATTTCCCCATTGAGGAGCATGTAAGTACTCTGAACATGCAGCAAGAAAGGTCACAAAAGTCTATTTCATCGAAAGAGACTTACTCTGAGTGAACTTAGTGAGGTAGATGCACCCCAACAGTGTAGATGCAGGAAGAACACATGAGAAGTACTGCCTTTTTTTAATCTACATTTCCTTTTGTACTCAATTGTGTGTGTAAATGTCATTGTTAATCTCAAAAAATGGGAGAGGTGATGCTTTTACCCTCTGCATGTGAAGCTCATCCCTCCTCTAGGATTCTCTCTGATTTAGGCTCAGTCAGGAACTTCTCAGTCAGCCAATCTGGTTTCTGCTCTGCCTTCCTTTCTGTTGAAAATGCAGGTGAACCATTCCTATACCTTGGAGAAGCTGTCCTTGAAGACGAATCAACTCTCTGAGACTCTTTTGTCTTTCAAGATATCCTCCAATTGCTACTGCTGCCTACCAGTGAGCAGGTCACCCAAAGTCCTCTCTCTCTTCCCTCCTTGCCATTTCCTCTTCCCAAGATCTTAAACTTCTCTCCATTTCATAGTGACCACAGCCAAGGCTTTCAGTGACTACCACATACCCAGACAACTGTTTCTCATTTGTGAGAACCAGGGCCTGTGATTGGACACTTTTTCCAGTGGTTTAAGAAGATGTTATCCACTTTTTCTTCATTATTTTCTTAGACTATATGAGACACCCACCAGTGTCTTGCATTTTGGCTCTGTGGTGGATTAACCTTGGTTGGCTGCCAGATGCCCACAAGCCACTCTATCGCTGATCCTACTCAGTGGGACAGGAAGAGAAAATAAGATGGAAAAACTCATGGGTCAAGATAAAGATAATTTAATAAAAATCCAAAAAGCTGCATAGCAAAGCAAAAAATGCAAAAAGATTTATGTTCTACTTCCCACCAGCAGGCAATGTCCAGCCACTTCCTGGGAAGCAGGGCCTCAGTACACATAGCAATTGCTCTGGAAGGCAAACACCTCAATAATATGTGTTGTCCCCTCCCCAGCCCCTATCTTTCTCTTAGGTTTTATTGCTGAGCATGTGTCCTGGTTTGAGGTAAAACGAACCTATTTTCTGTTTTACAGTTTTACTTTCTTACCTAGGACTCTTCTAACTAAACTCTGAAATTAACAGCACATTGTTCAGAACTGTTAGGTCTTGCAGTGATAAGACCTGATTATACCAAGGGATGGTATGCAGAGGGGCCCTTGCTTATATTTATTGCTAGAAGAACCAAGGTCAGGGAATTTNTTTTATATATACTGTATACTCCCTTTTTCCCTTTTTCCTAAATTTCCTTGTCATTATTTATTATATTATTATTATTTATATTTTCATTAAAGTAATTTAGTTTTTTTCTAAACTTGAATCACTTTAATTTCTTCCTCTCTTTTACCCAAAGGGGAGAGGGGGACACAGCTGTCATTCAGGTTTTGGTAAATTTGGCTGAAACCACAACAGCATGGCATCATAGGGTATGCATCCTGGGTTGAGATAACCAAACCACAACAGCAAGGAATGCTGTGTGGGTACTGCACATGGGTTGGGGTAATCCCATGCATGAATACAGGAATTGAGCAGAGCTCAGAGGAGAAGGACTTGGGGGTGTTGATTCACAAGAAAGTCACTCTCAATGAGCTGGCAATATGCACTGGAAGCCCAGAAAGCCAGCTGCATCAAAAGACATGTGGCCTGCAGGTAGATAGAGCCTAGATAGTCCTTAGAACCACCCTTTATCTGTTCAAGGTCTCCTTTGATGGTATTATTAAAGTCCACAATGATTACAAGCAAAAAGAAATTCAGGTTTTGTCCAGTTTCAGGGTGCGCCAATTCTTATCCATCATTTAGGGTGTGCTTTTTAAATAGAGGTTAGGGATCATTAAAAAAATTTCTTCTGAAGCCACCTGTACATCAGAAGTGGCAAAACATCCAATCAATTTGGCATCATTAAATAGATCAGACAATGTATGAAGTCATAAAATTGGAAGAAAAGTGGAGCCTCCATTAGTCAGAAGGGAAGAAAATGCTTGGAATTTAAGCAAATAGCTGGTTATTTCTCAGTACAGGCCTTATCATTAACATAACTAAAAAATCCCTCTTAATAATGAAGTAAACGCTCTTTCTTTCTTGATAATTTAAGTGCAGAGTCAGGAGGTCACTTAAGGTTAAGCAAGAGGTTCATAAAACATAGTCCTGTTCTGCCTATGTTGAGACATAAATTACTCCTACATCTCTGATTTTTACTTTTACTTTGACTGTTTATGTGTAATTATTTCTCCTCTTGCTTGATCTGATACATTTCTTTATGAACCTGACCTTGATGAACTACCCTGAGTTTTTATTATATACTGTGTACCAGTTTTCGGAGATGGCTAAAATTAAATTTCTCTTTAATAAGGTGATCTGTCTTAGCAGACATTGATTATCTACTTAAACTAGTATTTAATCACTCTTAATAGGACTGCAAAGTATCTTCATAACATAGTGAGGAATAAGAATTGTGAAGGGAGAGAAAAGGCAAAAAAGAGAGATGTTTTTAGTTGTCACTGAAAATGTTGTGTCTAGAATTAGCAATGTATTTTAGGCTTCAAATGAGTGAATTAGGATGTCTACATTTGGTTAGTTGTCCAGGCTGTATTCAAAGACAATGAGTCTGATTCAAGATGCCTGTTTATATCTATTAACTCTAATGGGAGCATTGCAAAATAGTTCAATTGAAGCTCTCTAAAGTTAAGTGAGATGTATCCTACGCATGAGGACAAAATCTTTCTTTACTGAGGAAAAGTTCCTTGGTGGTAGATACTCAGCAACAGCCTAAACTTGTTTTCAGAATCACACGGAATAAGAAATATCTTTCCTAATTTTGGATGTCTAAATCCAAGCTGGAAACTTTTAAAGTGAATTCACTTTACCTGTTTTTGACATTTGTGGAGATGTGAAGAGGGAGATTCGTTCCACTTTTGTCTTCCCTTACAACCACACAGTTGCTTGATGCATGTGTGAATGCTTGCTTGCTTGCAAATGGTTTGTCTTCATATTGGCAGTCGTCCTGATTATTTTCACTGCAGGTCTATGAGAACTGGTACCCTGCAGTAATAACAACGGGAGTGTTCTTGTCATTTTCCAAGGTAGTTCATTAGAGATGGAAATACGTCTGAAGTACTTCTCATCTGTATTTCTAAGTGTTTCCAATATGTCACCACTTGAATTTGTATTTAGTTCAATGTAATCTTTTTTGCATTAGCTTTGCTTTCATTAATCTCTACTGAGATATGCTTGGTTTTTACGTTTACTTTTTTGTGTGTGTGTGCTCATAAATTCTTAAAAAGCCACTTGTAGCTGCTGTGAAGTGAGAAGATAGTCCAGAAAGAGTCTTGATACAGTCTTTTAAAATTCTGTTAAAGATAGACTATGAAACATTTAATATTTAGAAATAAAAAGATCATCTGTATCATCTGATATATCTGTAAATGTTAACATATTATTTACAAATGGAATGGACTGCTACTTTTAATATGGTCGTTGTCACAGTTCTTACTTTGGCTTAGGGATGTGTCTGATAAATAGCCAAGAAACAAATCAATCTCCATAAAGAAACTCAAAAAATGTCATTGTGCTAAGTTTCAGTGAATGGATCTTAGTTTATCAGTTACTTGTGAGCATTATCTCTTAAGAGGAGGACTATATTTTGATGTGCAAGGCTTAGACACTTGAATTAACTGATCAACTCCAGTCAAATTGAGATATTAATGGGGAAATTTCATAGTACTGCCATAAGAAGCCTAAGTATTACCAATATTGACATTTTCACTTGAATTTTTTTTGTAGGAGTGTGTTTACTGTTAGGCTAAACAATACACACAGAAACTCATACATGCCATATTGAAAAAAACAGTTTTAGAACAGAACAATGTCTGGTTTTGAATTCCAGCCACAATTTTCATTTTAAAACCATGATTTTCTAGTTTGCCCTACTGGTGAAGGTGCAAACATCCTACTATAAAAAAATCAGGATTTATTGATGAGCATAAAGAGCTGCATAATAATAAAAAGTCCCATACCAATGAAATAATTACAATTAAGGTTTAACACCATTAGTTATATCCTTTACACACTTTGGGACTGAAGTGTGATTTACTTGCTCTTTTGTTAATTAATTAATATCATAAGTATGCAAATCATAATTTTGTTGTGTATAGATCTCTGGTACAATGTAGAGTTTAAATAGGTATTAATAAGTTCTAAATAACTGTGAATGCAACTTATATCATGACGGTTTATTTTCTTGGCACAAAATTATATTGCTAATATTGCTGAGCAGAAAAGAGCAATAGGAGCACATCAGTATGTCAAAATGCAACCCTGTTCCTAGTCAGAATAGGAAGCTCACTTCTGGGCAGTCCCAACTGATGCAGACCCTGTCTAAAACAAGATCCTCAAGTGCTGAGGACTTGACATTTTGCTTCCATTTGCCACAGCAAGTGGCTAGAAGCCATAACCTGGTATTTGGGTATCTGTCTGGGAAGCAAAACTTTCCATATTTTTCTAGTAATGATGTAGTTCAACAGGATGTTTTGATTGGTGGATCACAGATATAATGATATGGTGAACTGGTTTTACTTTAAGCTCTCCTACAGTAGCATTGATTAATGAAATGCCGATAACATTAATCAAGTGACCTTGCTATTAGTGAAATACCTATTTTCTGAAAGTATGTCAACAGTGAGTGTCTTGACTGGATATATTAATAGAGAAAAATAGATACCAAACTTTTTTATACATATCTCAGGAGTATAGATGATTAAGGATACTGCTTAGAGACATTAAGCATTTACCCCTGTATTACATATGAATGCAGAATCAAGTGGCACTTGAGAAAAATTGTTTCCATCTGAAAGCAGCTTTCACCTTTCCACACAATGCATTACATATTCAGTTCATTCCCAAATACCTATATCACTGACTAGAAATACATCTGCTTCCAGCTGTCTCAAGAAAAAAAACAGCCTCCAGAGCTGAGCTTTTTAAGTTCGGCTCCAAGTTCATAAAATTATATCTAACAGAAATTTAAGATTATTAACTATCTTGAAAATATTGTCCATAAGCCTATGCAATTAATCTATATTTGATTGGAAGGAGTATTTCAGTAAACCAGTACAATACTGCTTTATTTAGAAAAAATATCTTCACAGTCTTGCTTCTCTCTTACACAGCTGGAATAAAATTGCAGAAAGGCTTGACAGTCTGGAGCAAGAAAACTTCTGTGTTTCTAAATAAATCCTGTGTTCCAAAGAAATCTTGTTCTCCTCACTCTGAAATATTCTGGGTTTTTCCCTTGCTTCCTATCCATGGTATATCTTGCCAACTATGCCCTTTACCCCCTGCCTTTGCAGCTCTTTCCCTAGAGCCTGCATTAAGGAACCATTGAAGAACGATCTTGAGATGGGATGTTGTCTAGAGGTGTGATTCAATTAAGTGAAAGACCTTCTTAAGGATTAATTTGTGCTTAGAGAGGCTAATCTTCATTTGGTTCTTTAATTGTCAATGGAGAGAAACAAAGGCTTCTCAGCTGCTACTTTATAGACTAAAGTTAGGCTCTTTCAGACAATGATTCAAAGTAGTATCCTGCTTCTTTCTCAATCAATAATACAGGGGACAGGACTCTCTTAGCACTACCGAGACACTCTCTGAAGACTTGCCTTTTAACAAAAGCAAGCACATAGTAAATATGTAAAAGCCTTGTCCAAAACCTTACCCTGATTCCAGTTTTTATATATACTTCAAGCTTTTTCTCTTTTCATCTCTTACTTTGTGAGACACTGCCTCCATGTAGACAGTAACACTGTCACTTGTATCACCATTGTACATGATCATCCTTTCAGTACAAAAAGGCACCTATTATTCAGTGGAGAGTATCATTTAAAGTTATAAAAAAACAAGGGGGGAAAAAAAACCTCAAAACAACCAAAAACATTTAATTGAAAAAAAAAGATACAGCATATATGGGGAAATTTAATATCTCCTTTTTT
>VZRU01009544.1:44461-64791 GCA_013398155.1 Pedionomus torquatus | reverse complement strand
TTTTTTTTTTTTTTTTTTTTTTTTTTTGTCAAACCAAAAAGGGAAGGGAGGGAAGATTTTTATCTTCTTACTGATTCTATACTTTGTGGAAATGCAAATATACAATTTGAATTGTCAAAGCAGGTACACTTGAACTTAGATGCCAGCTGAAGTGAAAATATAAATGCTGAACCACAATATGAGTACAGAATGTTTATGTAAGGTTTCTCTTTAGAAATTACTGGGGAGTCAAAACCTACAGATTTAGTTTAAACCATGAGTCAATTTGCTAGTCCCTGAGTACCTCACCATGGTTCTCTATTTCTGGTCTTCCCAATAAACAGAGGAATACAATTTTATTACAAAATGTCAGAAGTTTATAACATGCTGTCTCTGTGATTGATGAAAATACCTAACTCTTCTTAATCTAAAAATTAATTTTGCTTTTAAAAGGTCAAATTATATCAGATTATTTTTATTTTTCAGACTGACAGTAGCACTTGAATCACTCAGAGCAATAGAAGTCATAGTATACATAGTTAAAAATTAAAGAAATGGAGAGTAAAAATTTGATTTCAAGGAAACATATTGGATTCTTTATGATAAGGCATAGATTTCAGAAATTATTAACATTTATTTTAAATCTGCATAATACTCTTCAGAAATAAAGCATCTCATCATGATTCAATATCAAAACAGTCACTTCTGAAAATGGACAGTCTTTCACAGTAATAACTCTCTGTATGTCTCTTTTTGCCAGTGTTATGAACACCATAAAAAAACTGGCAGTTTTTTATTATTCTATTGTTTAGGTCTTGTTGAGATAGCAAGGTGATAAATTCAAAGGTGCCCTAAGTGAACAGCTAGTTGCACATCAGCTACTCTGAGTGCCAGCAAAGACTATGTAAACTGAGCTCAAAGGAAAAAATAAATGATCTAAAGGTCCAGTGGAAAAGTTCATCAAGTAATTTGTTATGGGAAAGGAAGAAGAATAATTATACTGATGTCACCCATTTGGTATATCATACCAGATGATACCAAATATAATATTTAAACAAACTTCTTATACATACTATGATTTATAATTAAATTAATAGATTTTTTTTTTCATCAAGAAAAAATAATTTCCGTTAAAACTGTGTGATTGAATAATTTGCTGTGCATTGGAAATATAACAAACTTCAGGACTTTGAATTAACCTTTAAAAAAACTGCTACCTAAAACCCTAAGGCTAATCACTAAATTTAAAAAAATAAAGATTTAGGTATTCTACTTCTGAAGAAGTAGCCACCCAAAGGAAATAATCTCTTTGAAGGCTGTAGTACAGTCCTGTCACAATCACTGAGTGTCAGCAGTAGCTTTAGAAAGGAAATGGGGTAGATAATTTAACGGAAAAAAAAAAAAAGGTAACATTTATTTTAGGAGTCATTCACGATAGGAAAAAAATGGGTCAAGTTAAAAATATGTGGAAAGTGACTGGTAAAGGATGTAATTTTAGAATTATGCAGAGGATTGAAATAGATTTGAAGCCTGAAGTTAAAGAGGAAATCTAGCAGGCTGTATCTACTAATCTGATCATGCCCATACATTTGCTCAGACACAACAGTTCATGTCTCTGTTTATGAAGGCAGGAAAGCCTTTCAGTTTCCCATATGAGTGTATTTGCAGGTTTAAAAATGTGTGTAAGTTTGCTCTTCTGAAATAGTCTTGGGCTTTTTCTTTCTTTTTTTTTTTTCTTTTTTTTCCCCTTTTTTTTAATGTGTTTTAGATTTGATAGTTTTGTGTTTGGGTTTTTTTATTGCTTCTGCACAGTTTGAAATTTGTTTTTAGTAAGTGAGGTAATAACAGGTTACATTGAAAATTACCTTTTAAAGATGGCATTTTTTGACTCAAATTGTCTTTGAAAGAAAGAAATCAAGGCATATTGCTTCAGGTGTTTTGAAAAATGTTAATGGAAATGTAAAAGGAAAGCTAGCAAAATTTACAAATATCAAATTAATCAGTAGAGGTGCAATCCATCTCACTCAGTTTTAACTCCCTGAAAAGGATGTATTTACTTTAAACTATATATGAAGGCTTACTTTCATCAGTGATGCAAAGAAAGAAGTCATCCACAATGATTTATCCCACCTGTGGATCTGGAAATCTGAATATTTCAAGAGGGTTTTCACCTATGTTATGAATAGAACTTAGTCTGCCTTTAATAAGTATGAAGGACAAGAAAATTACTTACAGGTAAAAGATAATCAAAATGAAAAAAAAAAAAATCTACATTTTACTAAACAGTTAATTCCAGTGACTTTGTTGACTAACATAATATGGTCTAGACAATTTAAAAGAAGTTGATAGCTTCATTTATTTTTAGGGCCTAAACATCTATTGTATTTACAGATATTCTACTTTCTAAATTATATTTTTTAGTCTTAAATAAAGCATCAGAAGCCTTGTTGAGACTGTTGACTGGAATTTATCATAGCTTAGTGCAATAAAATTGCACTAATTTCTGTCTTCCAGCCAGATGTCTCCACCAGACTATGGAATCCTTAAATATTTTCTCTCATAGCTGACTTCAAAACTTGAGGTAATTCCTTTATCACAGCAGGTTGGGAAATCTATGACTGACACAGAGGTTGAGTCCTGAAATAAGTACAGGCTTATGTTTTATGCATCTCTTGAAGATAAATTAGCTTGCTTCAGGAATTTTGATCTTGAAAGATTTAGCTCTGGAAAATATGGGCACTCCATCGCCCATTCCAATTGATGCTTCTGTTAAATATTTCTTTTCCTTTTATCAGAAACTGTCTTGTAGGAACCCTCTTTGCCACAGAAACATCAACACTCAGAAGGATGTAGTGGACAATCTTTTGGGGACAAAAGAGGGGAAAAAAAAAAAGGAGATTTTACTGGTTTGTTTGGAGGGTTTTGTCTTGTCCCTTGACCCAGGTCTGTATTTGATAGCCAAGATGTCAAGCACGTGCACCTCAGTCACTTGGATACTTTTTTTGCCTGTCACAGCAGTGATCAAAACCCTCCACAACCTAGACATTTGGGACTTCCCACCCCGATGTGAGCCTTTGCAGCTGTATGTAAACGGGCCAGGTCTCCAGAATCTGCTTTTCTCATGAAAGCCTGCAAGCACACAAAGAAGTTAATTAGGAAAAGACTCTTGAGCAGTGTTCTCCAGTTTCTCTACTGGAGAACAGGTTCACTGCTTATCCAGCAACTTTTCTTCATTTACCCAGTTACTGTTGCTGGTTCTCCCCAAAATGGATCTTTGCTTGACAGGGATTAAAGCCAAAAAAATATCATTATGTGAAGAAAAACATTACAAAAACCTTAGGACAAGGAAATGTAAATGTAGATCATCCTTAAAGTACTTCCTGAAATGTCTCATTGTTTCTTAGTTTAGGAAGCTGGCTGCCTCTTTTTTCCTAACTACCTAAACTCAAGTCTTCAACTTGCTGTTACAATAATTTCGTAAAGGTTTTAGGCTGTTTTCTCGCTCTTATCTTTCTGAAGACACATTTGTGAAACTGTATAGCTGATGTCTCAAGAAATAGTAATTTTTTAATCATCATAGAAGTCTTCAATATTAATCTTCCTCTAAGTGTTGTATAAAGACCAATCATCATTCAACAGATGGTGAAATGGGAACAGTATTGTTACAGAATTATGTAACTTCTCAAACACAGCACTGGAAAACAAATGTGACTAATAGAGGTGTCAGTACTGAATAGTCTCAGCTATTCAGATTTTTGACAGCTGGCAATTTTCTCTGCTAAGTCATTACGAATCAACATGAAGTGTTGCTAAGTTGATACTGATCTGGATATCCTCATAAAGATCTAATAGAAAATAACCTTAGAGCAATCAATTTAAATTAATTAAAAAATAAAGGAGTTCTGTAACAAATATTCTTGAAGTGGTCAGAGTTCAATGAATTTAGGGAATTAGTGAAGCCGCACAGAGCTGAGGATTCGTATAAATTCTGGGACTCCTTCACATTTAAAAGAACTATCAGTCTACTGGAAAAACCTTTTGGAAAGACATTCTAGCTATTCCTGACTGAAAAATCAACTGTTAAGTTTATCAGGAGTGAATTTGGAATGAAGAAGAAAGAAAAATACTAGTTAGGGAAGAGAAGTCCTAAGTGCAAGTGTAAATTGCTCAAGGTAAGTCTGAGTTTGCTGCAAGAGAAATGAGAAAAAAACCCCAAAAGCTGTTTTGGCTTTATAAAGATCTGTGAATCAAGATAAAATACAGTTTGAAAGAGGTACTTCATACACCAGAAACAGTCTAACCGCAGCAGCACAGTACTATGCCGAAGCCGATATACTGCCCTCCATTTTCTCCCAGTAAGATAGTATAAAACATTGTGAGGAACAGCATAGAGGAATGTGAGCAGGTCCATACTGAAAGGGAAAGTAAAAGTCAAAGATTAGATGGCTGAAGTCAGAAACACATGATCATTTCTGTGACAGGACCCTGGAAATCCCAGATCTGGAAACAGATATCTTACATGGATCTACAGAGTTAGGAGAGAAATTCCTGAAAAAGCTTTTTAAAAACATCTTGGAAAAAACCAAACAAACAAACAAACAAAGAAACAAAAACAACCTCTCAAAACCTCCCTTGTCAAGTACAGACCTGTTTAACTGACTTAAGTAGCATGGCAGAAAATGGAGAAGTGTAAATACAGCCATCCAGATGAAGATTATTTGCAACAATGAACGTCATTACTTCTGCTATACATGTTTTGATCTGTGTTGCTACTGATTTTAACTGTTTTCTCATTATCCTTCTATATAAAAGTGGGGTTTTTTTTAGGCCAAAGTAGAATCATATTGAAATTACATAATTATATCCGAATCTAGACACAAAGATTTTTGAAAGATAAATCTTTGCTATTAACTTGTACAAATGGGACAGCTGTTTCTTATTTTGTTTTATCCAAACTAGAGTTAGAATAATTTTCATAGATTTTTGTCTTGACCAGTATATTTAAGTAACTTACTTCCTGGATATAGTCCAAACTCAGCATGCACTATACAGAGATTAATGATTTTAATTTGTATCTACTGTCACTGAATGATTTGTAAGGAAGTAAATTGAGTCATTTGTTAAAGATTTCCAGGTAAAATAAGAGATTAAATTACCCCTAAACTTTTTTTTTTTTATTATATCAAAGCAACCTCTCTGGTAATAAATATAAATTTAAGTGATTAAAAGAACCTAAAAGTATTGGTCATACAGATTGCATTTTTAAAAGTCATAGGGTCACAAACTTTCTGGTTCATATTTAAATAGATTTACATTCATTAGGAGTCTTACCATGAGTTTGTATTAAGAATAAAAGAGTTTTCAAACATTAATCTTATGAAAAAAATATTCCAATTGTTTCTCAATTGTACTATCCACATCAATGTAATATTTTTTTGGTAAATTCTACCCCCAAAAAAGAAATTAAGTTTAAAACACTGTATAAACCAGTCCGATAGAAAATGGAAAATTCTCCATAAGTTACCCTGAAATTCAGCTATTCTGGATCATTCAAAAAAATACCCTAAGCATCAAAAAGCTCCCATCCCTCCCCCCCAAATTCCATACCCCTCCATCCCAAATTAAAACATCACATAAAGATTCAAAAAGAAAAGAAAAAGAAAGCAGTTTTCCCAGTTGCAAGATTTTACTGGAATACCTTTGGCACCTCAGAAAAAAGTATATAGGCAACCAGCTAGGAAACTTCTGAATCTCATTTTAAAAAATTCCAGACCACTCTGGTCAGGAAATTGAGTAATCTGGAGCAGATTGTGGAAATTTGGTATTGTCTGGAGAGGACTGTAGTGATAAAAAATCATGGACAGAATACATAGCAATCTAAATACTTTAAAAGATAATCAAAATGATTGTTTTCATCTGACACATTGTTTTCATCTGTGTAATTTGCACGGATGAGTAGGTAAGGCTTTTTAGGATTACAGCTACTGACTTATTTTTTTAATTTTCTGCATGCATCTCAATGACAGGTCCGTTGGGACTTGCTATATAGCTTCAATTTCTGGTATTCCATGGCACATAGGCTGATATAGCCTTGACCTAAATGCTGGACGGGGGAAATGGGAGAATGTTCATGTAGCCACAGCCCATTACGGTGTTTCAGAAAATGGGTGCATCAGTGGAACATGATGGGAAGCTCCTCTCTTCTCTGAGTCCAGTCACTGCTCGGTGAGGAGTTGGTGTGGAACTGTGTGGCTTGAGCGTTTGAACCCCACTCTCCCAAAGCAGTCCAGAATGCTGAATTACTGTTGCTAGTTAAAAAAAAAAAAAAAAAAAAAAAAAAAAAAACAAAAAAAAAACCAAAAAACACCCCCCCCAAAAAAAAACAAAACAAAAACAAAGAAAAAAAACCCAAAACAAAACAACAACAAAAAAACCAAAACAACACACACCACACCCCCCTCCTTCCCCCAACAAGTGAGCAAAGTTGATGTTGCTTTTACTGGGCTTTTCTATGATAAGGGAGAAATTTCTAGATGCTGTGGAAACATTGTTTAGCTATTCATTTTTCTAGTTCTTCATGATGGAGTAAAAGTATTTATATGCTCATAAAAACAGAATTGGGAAAACATGATGTGAACCTATGTGTTGCATGTATGCTTTGCTTGTAAAAAACTGAAAAGAAGAGTGAATGCTTTGTTCAGGGTGACACGTTCATTATGGATAACAATAGTGTTCACAAAGTTGAGTCATTATATCGACAGTGTTTGTCTGAGTTTTAAAACCGTTTTACTTTTTCTTTTTATGCTGCTCCACGGAGGTAAAACTGATCCATTGTATGCTCAAAGAAATGTAATAGAAACTATTGAATGTCTCATTTCCGTGTGTATCTTTTCATGCTTACAGAAGGACATTTTTAAGGCGACTTCTGTTGCAAAAACTGCTAGTTTACACTCCTTTCCCAGACATTTGTATTGGCTAGCAGAGCTGCTGCAACCTCATGTATGAGGTGAGGTTGAAAGAAAAAATATGGTCCCCTGTATCAACATCACCAGCTGGTCTACGCCAATATGGTCTACTTAGCCGATTTGGCTTTAAACTGAATTGCAGAGATGTAAGGAATCATTTGCAATACCAACCATTGTGCGTACAACAGCCAAGCACTTCAAAGAATGTTCTTGAAGGTCTCTCAGGTTTTCATTATGAATGAAAACAATGTTAACAATATGATATAGACCAAATGGGGAAGCATGTGGGTATAAGGTTTTTCCAAACTCACTATACCACCTACCTCGATTCAGATGACAGTCTCAACCATTGCTTAGAGTCACTACATTTCATAAAAGCAATTGTTTTCTTCTCATATGTCCTAACTTCTGTATCATTGCCTGAGAATGTGAGATTTTAATTAAAAAGATGCAAAGAAACATGACATTATAAAATTATTAGATAGAAAAGCTCAAATACATAAATCAAGAAGACTGAATGTGAAAGGAGAACTAACAGAGCTGGTTTAAAACTTACCTTGTGATTCAGAATGGTTTTTGAGTGCTAGTGGATGATAAACCCTTATAATAATAATAACTGATTCTTTCAACCTGAGCTGAGAAAACAGGAAGAAATCTTCAATAAAGAGTTGAAAGGAAAACTAGCAGCTCTAGTAAATCATTACAGAGAGAGAAGGCAATCCCCAATTTTGGAATAAGCTACATTCTCATAGCCCATCGGAGACTCTATTTCTTTGTGCAGGAGCTGCATTTAAGCCATTGCCCTTGTTCTTTGCCTGTGCAGTATTGCAGCTGTGCCCATACTCAGCCTTCAGCTGAGGACATCCTATACTCTAGAAAGAGTCCTTACTAAGCCCATGCTGCCCTGCCTGAAGAAGCTCAGCTGCAGCGGTGGCTCCCTCTGAACATCTGTCTCTACTTCCTCGATGCCAAAGGTGACAATGAGGTGAAGGGTGGGCTCTTGTTGGGAAGGGCATCACCCAGCAGTGTGCAAGCAAAAAGAGCAAAGCAGAACCAGTGACAGTCACCATGGTCAGCCAAGAGTCCTGTATTCCCTGGACAAGTCTGCAGTAAGTCTGAGGTGAAGCCAAGAAGTAGAGTAACCAGCTTGGTATCAGGTTGGGTATGGTCATACCTACAAGCGTAGCTTGTAGGGCCAAGGCTGTGGTTTTCTGAGCATAAGCACAGCCTTGAAGCAACTGGGCAGAGGACTCCAGCAGTCATCCAGGAGGTCTTCTGCCATCTAAGCTGTTTCTCCAGTGGCTTGTTGCAAGGTTCAGTGGTAGTGCAAAATCAGTCATGACTTTGAGCATAGGCAGCCTGACCTCCATGAGGGAGAGTGGCTGGAGAGCCCACCCATGATGCCAACCTTGACCTTTCTCTGATAATGCCATTGATGAAACAATGGGACAATGGACTTAGAGTATCATTAAAGAACAGGAAGGGCATTTAATGTCAGTAGGTACCTTGTCCTATGAAATCTCCAAGAAAACCTGAGCAAAAAAACTTCGAAAAAATCTGTAGATTAAAAATGCTATGATCTTATAAAAAGATCTTGAAAATATGAAATTTATAATAGAAATTTGACATGTCAATCCAGAAGTTGAACTGTCAGATACATTCATTATACCTACAATTATACCTATAGTTTGGTTCAAAATAACTATAAATCCCATGTGACTATTGAGATGTGTAAGAACCATTCAAAAATTATTTGTATTAGCAAATGAAACAGCTGAGATAATGATATCAAATCAGATAGTAAATGCAAACCAATGTTGATCTTTATGTTGCAATTTTAGGTCAGAAGTGGTTATCTAGCTACATAAGACAAGAGAGACAAAGTTCCCCTTTGCTGTTAGGAATGTGAATTATTGCATTGTTTTTACAGTAAGTTTTCAAATGGCTGCTAAACTTTATTGATCTTCACAATCCAAGCCTATTAATTTACAAATCCATTAATTTACACTTATTTCTATGTGTTTATTTTAATGTAGGTTAATAACTGTTTTTACTGTGGTGAAGAGTATTAATTACTCTCCTGAACCTTTCTGCAAGGCATATAATAGAGATAGTGGAATAGTTCAACTAAGGGGAGTTGTGGCAGTTATAAATTATGTTCATTTCAGAAGTCCTGTGACCCATAAGCTTAATTCTGTGCAGAACTGGGACAACAAGATCAAATACTGTAATTATTATGGCAAGGAATTTCTTCTTGTTGGAGCTGAGACTTGTACTTTGCCAGCAAAGGCAAAAAAAAACCCTTATTTTTTTGGTTTGTTATGTTCTGGATGCTTCTTTTTAATTGATTGAAAATCTAATTATAATTATTAAATCCATAATGCATCTCATCTCATTCACAAGAAATACTTTATTCTCAGGTGTCCCTGTACAAGTACAGTTGCACAGACCTAAATGGCTACTAAGTTTGATATGTTATTTTTATTTCTTATTTTTAAAGGCACCTCAGCCCTGTGTCCTTTCAGATGTGTCCTTTCAGATGTCTTTCTGCAAAAAAAAGTATGTGCATGTTTTTCCATGAAGTGGCTAAAACATACTCACACCAGAACCTACCACACACTGCCCTGCATATTTGAATAAAATCTGTAGGAGAAATAAGTGTTAAATGCATTAAAAAAAAACCCATCCATAACATTTCTTTTATGGTAATGCTCTTGAATGTATGAGACTGTGAGAGATTTAAACTTTTAAATCTTATTTGGAAATTACAGTGATTGAAATATTTCACATGCATAACGAAACTTGAACCAGTGACTTTTCCAGGTGCTTAGGAATAGGTGTCTAGAGCCATTTTTATAATCCTAAAGCATGTTACCCAAACTGTTTTTGCTGCTTCAGAGAGGCACAAGCCTGCTGTATGTCATCTGCCTTCCCATCCTTCTGTCTGCCAACTCTGTGCAAATGTTTCACCTAGTCTTAAATGGTAGAAATTGTAGAAGTTTAGATATAATGAAAGAGATTCAGCTTCTTGAAAAACATTGATTTAAAAAATGGTACTGCTTGGCATTCTGAGAAAATATCGGGAAACTTTTGTAAAGGTTTTAGTAGCTGCTAAGCTATTTATGGTCTGAAATTATGCATACGAATGTCTATTATGTGATCATTGGTATCACGTTTTTAGATTATATGTAGAAATTCCAGCTGCTGGAGCTAAAAGCTATGAAATATGTTTCCAAAGCTAGTGGAACAAGAGCATTAATCTATCAGGGTGAAAATAAATATAAACCCACAGATAACTCTAGAAACTGTAAATTAAATTTAAATTTGTTTTAGTTATTGTTATAAGAAATGATGCCTGACAGAGTTTTGAAAGTGAACTATCTGAAATTTTATTGTTGCGATCTAAGACAATACTGACTATCTGATATACAGAGACAGTGATAAGGATATCATCCAGAAAACTGATTAGGGAAAAAAAATTAAGATACTCTTGCGATACAGAGATTGTTACTTCCAGGACAGAGAGATAGCCGAGTATAGTATAGTTATAAAATTTAAGAAGTAGAAAAGATGTTGATAAAATGGACACCACAGAGCTGCAGGCATGCAAAAAGAGGAGACAATCTATGTATTCTAAAGAAATTACTGATATGGATTCAAAAATATGTCTCATCTTAGCATAGGGAAGCTATTAGCTGAGTTTCGCTTTTCAAATCCTTGTGGTACAGTCTGGAAACCAATCTTACATTGACAGTCTTTGACTTTGAAGATTCATCTTAATGTAGCACATGTTCCTTTGGCAACCAAAGAGCAATGTCTATCCACATAAATGCCATTTCTGCTTTCTAGGAAGAAATTGCAATATCATAACCTCTAGAGCATGACATTATCATTGTAGCCAATAGAGGTGCCGAGTATCTCAGATGAACTGATTTCAGTCCAAGCTCCTAGGCTTTAAGGAGATGCTTAGAAGTAATAGAGCAGTGTGTTAGAAACACCTCAGCTAGCTCTAAATGATGCAACGTGGCTGCATAATGCAGTATCATACTACAATTGCAAATGCATGCTCGATTAGACATTGGAAACAGCACAAACACAGTAAGATAACCCCTGGCAGGTACAGGCATGGCATGAGGGTGCCTCCGGTTTCAGGACTAGCTGGGACACAGCCTCTGCCTGGCACTGTACAATGCTGCTCTGTCCAAACACAAATTCTCACATGTGGGGAGCTCTTCGGGAAGACCCTCCTGTTCAGTTCTGATTCAGGGGATAAGTAATATATAATACAATATAAAATATACAATATATAATTTTGTGTTCATGTGCTTAAAAGTTGTAGCAGTACTGTTGACAGGCTTCAAACACCAGGAACCCCTGATCTAAGGACAGCCCTTCCCTGTTCTTTCTGTCCTCAGGTTCCGAGAAGACTAAATCAATGCTTCTTTTCCTGTAACTTCAAAACTGGACTTGGAACGTGGGCAACAACAACTTAGTGTTAGTCTTGGTGCACTTGAGATTTTATTGATGTTAAAATCATTGATAAACCTGAAAAAAAGACTTCTAAGTGTTGTTTTCAACACCATAGGTTTTTTCTTGAAAAGCAGTAATTTCTTGACAACAGTATATTAATTTAACTGCATTGATGCTATAGTTAAGTCTCATTATGACACTATAGAGTATATTCTACCAGTCAAAAGTGAAATTCATTTATCTAACCAGACACAGACACAAGGAACCTGTCACTAGGTGATGATTCAGATTTCAGATTTTCGGTATTTTGGCTCCCATCTTCAGGGTGGGCTCTAAGCTATTAGCCTCCTCCAGAGGATGCTAGAACTCCTCCAGCTGAGATAGGACCTCCCACACCCAACAGATAGGACTAATATGGCACAGGCTTGTCCCAAATTCAGTATCCAAGACAGAGATATCTATTAAACACTGTTCATGCTCTAGAGAATTAGGCCTGCCCATCAGAGCAAGTGTCTGAAATAACTCTCACAAAGATTGTAAGTTTCTACCATTTGCTAGAGAATTTTTACCTCCAAAAGCAGTATCCTGGGTATTAGAGAATTTTGGAAAAATAGTTTTCCTTTTCCATTTCTGAAACCATGTGTTCCCCTCTGTAACCAGCAATACCAAAGGCATTGGGCCAGAGGGACAGGCAGCAAAGAGAGAAGACCAGGTTGTATGGTCTTACTGGGGTATTCAAACAGAACTAATAAAAAAGACTTCTATACAACTAGGTATTGTCTGTAATGAGGAGTGCCTAGTGAACAGGAATCAGAAGCCAGGTCTTCCTGTGAATGAACCAGAAGACTCTTAAGAGAATAGCAATGAAGATAACAACAACTCAGGCAACAAATATGCAGTCCAGAAGAACACATTCTAAGAAAAAAATATTTAAGCTGGAAAATCTCAGTTACTTTCTGTCCACATGATAAGTTCACATTCATAAATTCAGTTACCTACTTGCAGTAATAAAATGTATGTGAATAGCACATAAAGCAGCCATGCAGAACTAAATAAATACCAATAGTTAATAGGCACCTGAAGTCAGAAGTAAACACTGGAGAGAATTGAAATTTTAAATGAATGCTATGAATAAAGCAATGCCTTATAATAGTATTATTAATTATGAACTATAATTGCAAACAATGAGGGCAAAATGCTTGAACTTTGATAGAATTATTCCAGTGGTACTTTAGAGATTTAAAATTTAACAGTTAGATGAGAAGATGCCGGTCTGAAGGCCTTGCCTTCAAAAAGAAATTCTACTGTTTTGAATATGTACAAGACTGTATATCTGTGTATAATGGTAATGATAAGCAAACATTTACTAATTTACATGTACAAATTTTGTGGATTAGATGGAATGGTATCTCTAACGGCCACAGAATCTTGCACTAGAGGGACTGGACTATCAGGCCTTTTCTGGTAAAATTGCATAAATTGCATTTTATGTATCACTAAATAAGACTAAACAATCACCTAAAACTTGACATCTCGAGATAAGTGTTAGATATAATATGAATATATTATATATATTATAATATGAATAATATAATATTATAATATGAATATATATATCTATATATATATTTACCTATATGTATTGATTTACATATACTATATGTAGTATAGGGGTCTAGGTATGCATGTAGTTGCATGCATGGTATATAATGAACATTGTTTGCTTATACTGTTATGTATTGATCAGCGTAGCGCATATTTGAGATACAAAATATTATAATTTATTACATTATTCATAACAAGTTCAGTTTATGCTACAGAGCACTGTCATTGGCATTGGACTAAGAGAAATGGTAACAGGCCCAGTACCATCCTATGGAAAGCAAAAGGAAATAACCTCCATGATATGGACTATTTCCTAGAAACATTTTTTCAGTTTATCTGTACAGAAAGTGGAGTCTTGGTAACTACATCACAGATTAACATCATTACAGTGCTCAAACAGTTCTTAGTTCTCCCCAAATTTGTTTGGCATCATCTTTGAATGAGGGTTACAGGAACACTTAATTTTACAGCCCCACATCACACTCATTCTGTGGTTCAGAAACCCTGCTCCTGCCATCTCAGTTTTTCCTCTATACAGATATAAAGGAGAGAGAGCTTTTAGGGATTTTAATACTGATTTCTTAGTCTTGCAGTCTTAGTCTAAATTACACTTAAAATTTTTATCAGTAGAGCTTTCATATCTGAGGGTGTGAAAAAATCCTCACCCTCGCTGACATTGTTATGTCAGAAAAATACCTTATGCAGACACATTTATGCTGATGGAGGAGAGTCTTTGTCAGACTTAGTTTATATCATTCAGAGGATTAGTGAGATTATGATGGCAGAAAAGCACTTTCTGCTGCCATGCTTGGCATATACGCTAGGGGCTCTGCTGACAAAGCACATGGCGTAGCCAAACCAGTGATGAAGACATCAGCTCAGGCTTGTTGATATCTGATGTCTGCTCACATTTGATGCACTGCCACTGACACACCAAGTTTTTACCCTGCTGTGGGTGCTGAGGTGACACACAGAAACTTACAGCTTGTAAAAACTGATACAAGAGAAGTAAGACATAGCCCTGGCCTAGCTTGCCATCTTAAATCTTTTTTTTTCCTTTCAAGAATTTCTTTGTTCTCTTAATCTGATAATTGTCCAAATCTTGGCAATTTATTTATGATTGTCTTTGTATAAAAATTCAGGAAAATGGAAAGAATGCAAGATACTTTTAGGTGTCTAAAACCTGTTCATGGTGAAAGTTGTCATTTTTATATAATTCATTTACTCACTGAGAAAATAATGACCCTAACAGCCTTTATAGAAGCAGTGAATAGGCAGATGTATTATAATACAATCACAGAATCATAGAATAGTTAGAGTTGGAAGGGACCTTAAAAGAAGGTGGCTATAAGTACTGGAAGGCTATGGGTAGACCTTCCAGTACCTGAAGGGTCTAGAGATGGGGAGGGACTTTTTATCAGGGAGTGTAGCAATAGGATGAGGGGTAATGGTTTTAAATCTTTAAATTTTTTTAATCTTTAAATTTAGATTAGATGCTAGAAAGAAACTCGTTTTGGTGAGGGTGGTGAGATACTGGAACAGGTTGCCCAGAGAAGTTGTGGATGCCTCATCCCTGGAAGTGTTCAAGACCAGGCTGGATGGGGCTTTGAGCAACCACGTTGTAGGTTGCAGACATGGCAGAGCGGTTAGAACTCAATGATTGTTATGGTCACTTACAACTGTAACCATTCTACGATTCTATGATAGGATTCTGTGACTAACTAATCAAAATTAGTTTCTTTCTAACAAAGCATTAACTGTGTATTTCAGCATCTCAAGGACTTAAATCATCTCAAAACAAAAATAGATAATGAAATTTGAAGAAGACCTCTTAAAAGGTCCCATGTAAGAAGAGTGCATTTTGATTCTGAAGATGTCAATATGTCCTGTTGCTCTACTTAAGTTCATACATGCTAGCATATACAGGCTTCATGAAGAGTTCCCACTGGACACCAGTCAGGAAGAAAACAAGTGTCTATTGAACTGGCTTGCAACTAACTCCTCTCTGACTACAGCTGAGAAGTAGACACCAACAAAGTTTAGAAGAAAAAAATTACCCAGGAGAATGAGCATGAACCAGTCCAAAAAAAAGGCTTCCTTTTATGTACAGCAGCAGCTTAGAACCTATCCTAGCAGACCGCGACTAACTTAACTGGTCTGAATAAAGTCAGTGAAGAACCTCATAGGAAAGTGTCAGTAATTCCAAGCAGTTAATGTAGTTGTAGTCACAAAGTGAGAAAAGCATAAATGTTTTCTGTTTAGGCATAGATCAGTTTTAAGGGCAATATAAGCTCCACTCATCTTTGTAGTATTTCACCTCTCATCAGGCAGATCAACCCATTTCAGAAAGTTGGTTACATTACTACTTATGCAGTGAAAGCACGCACATGTACAGGAAAAGCATGAATGCATTGTAAATGGTAATTTTGTGATATACTTGCTTATTTGCAAGACTCTGTCTTGAAACCACACATTCACCTTACTTCTGTCAGTGACCATTTATAGTCACTAGAAAGCAGCTAAAGCTGGTGGTGATGTCTGGCAGAGATATTTTCTGGTGTTATGCTTTTTTTCTTCAACTCAACTCTCCAAATCACCTATACATCGTAGAACCTGTGAGGAAAGGTTAAAAAGACTAGTTCTTAGGTGCAGATATTTAAGGGAAATACATTTTCACAGAGTTATCAGCATGCTTATTTTTGAGGCTCTGGGCTGTGTTGCTTAGAAGAAATTAGAGGAGGATTTAGATCACGTGTCAGTCCTTAAAAACTGGCTGTAGTTGCTAGATAGGGAAGGTAAATACCTGTGAGTCAGCTCAATGCACAGATGCAAATCAGACTATGTATGAATTTCTCTGTTATCACGGGTCTCAAAGGGGATCCATTAGAGCTCAATTAAGAAACAGCTTGATGTAAATTTTCTTCTTCCATTTGCTTGTTTATGTTTTCCACACATGGTGCATAAGAGAAAAAGACACAACTGTGAATTTTAGAAGCAATCACAGTCTCCATTTGACCATTTCATTTTTATAGAGCTTTCTGTTTATTTTTCTATTGCACATTTTGCTTACAAGGTTGTACTTTGCCTACTAGGTCTTTCTGGGAATTTGTTAAAAAGAACCAACACAAACTAAAACACAACCACCAAGTCATTCCTAACCTCAGACCTTGTGAGTATTACACAGTAAGCAGAAGTAAATGATATGGAGACTTCCTGGAAAGGCTAGGAACAAAAGAATAGAAATTAAATGCATTTTTTTGGGTCTAAACAATGTTAAAGCTGAACGACAAGCAATATTTGAGGATAAAGAAAAGAATTTTCAAAGTGAAGTGTTATTCAGTTGTTTTAGAAGTGTGATCTCCTTTTCACTCATTTATCTTTTGTGACCTCTTGAGAAAGCAGCAGCTCAGTGCCTTCAAGGCAGGGTGGTGAAAACTGGCTGTAATTACTGGTGACAAGTGTTACTTTCTTTACCTTGTCCTTAAGTTTTTGAACTGTAGCTTGCAATTAAAGGTACTGAATAGTAATTAACTTCTATCTTGACTGTTGGTGTTAAACCCTAACTCAATATACTTCAACAAAAGAGTTTAATAAGCCAAAAAAAACCCTCTTTCTTATTGCCAAAGCCAAATTAATTCTAAGAAGAAAAAAAAAAAAAAACCAAAACAAAACCAAAAAACCAAAACCCAAAAAACCTCAAAAAACAAACAGGTGTGCAAGATTTCTATAAAATAGTAAACTGTCAGCATCAGGTACAGTTGTTTCTTTTAAACGTCATAACTTGAGTATTTTTCACAAGAGTTAATTTAATTTTTATGCACATCAGGTGGGATAATATGCAGTGGAAACCCAAGACATTAAGTTTCAAAGAGAGTTTACACATTTGAGGTTAAGGGAAATGGTTGAATCACATTTTTGTACCAGACACAGAACCAGCACAACCTCTTTTCTTTTAGCAACAAGGCTTTTGGTCTGACACTGCTGATTTATTGTAGTTACAGGCTGGGCAAGTATGCTAACTGGAAATTTTGAGTTTTATGCACAAACATGTAACAGCAATACAAGGATGGCCCGTGTGTTTTGCAGAAAATTAATCTCATCAAACAAAGCAAAAAAACCCTTTAAACCCAACCTGGCACAAATAAGCAATTTAAATGGAGGGTGAATGCATAGGTAAACTGTAGGGTGAGTTCAGGAGACCCACAGAGAGGAAGCAGACTGGCAACAGTGGTGTCTCCTGGGCATTCAATTAATCCTGCCTGCTTCATCATTTTCCAGTTCTTATTTAAGCTGCCATAAAAAGCTGAACTTTCCATTAGTGTTGTGGAAGACAGTAGTAATAGAAAGAGATTTATATCCTCAATTTAATATGCTGTATTACTTTCTATATTCTGTTCATTATTAGAGTGTAGCTAGGTCATCCAATCAGCTATCACTCAAACACCCATAACAATTTAAGAGAAGCATGTTCAAATAACAGTCTGTTCCTACAGAATGAAATTATTTGGTGCACACTTAACAGTGATGGGGAGATAGAGTACAAGCAGATCAATGTGGTTTAGTGCTGTTGTGCAAGGCAGTAAACTATGTCCTTTTCATTAGAACGGCATAAATACGATAGGTACTTTAAAGAAAAAAATATTTCTATTACATTCATCGTGTTTTGAAATTCCAAGGGCAAATTAAAACCTAAGATAAGGCTTTACTTTCTGGGTCTGAAGGATTTTTGAACTCTACCTTTGAATAAAGAAGACAAAAGAAAGGCATGAGGAGAAGGCAAAATCTCCCTTTACCATGCTCTGTTTCTAACCCACAAAACATTAAAGAAAGCATTAAAAACCTGTACTAAGGACAACCAGATGTCTACCGGGACAGTTACATATTTGGAAGCAGTAGTCTTGTGTACAGGTGGATTTGTCGGTGAAATAACAATCCTGAAAGCTCTCAGTAGTCCTGTTACAGCATGTTGCACTGAAGTCTGCCTCTCTTTCAACTATGCATGAGCCCTGATTTAAGTAAGAGGCAGATATTGACATAATTTTCCAGTTGGAAATATTAGTCTTATAGCTCACTCTCCTTGTAACCATTTCTCCTAATTTGCATGAGGACCATTGCATGACATAATAGTATGATAGTTTGTCTTTTATTGTTCTAATCTTTACTTTCTTTCCAGGGTGGGCTATTGTGATCTGTCTTCGATTAAGTCACAAATGCCTTGAAAGATAAAACAGGCTTTAGAATCATAGACTCAAAGGATTGTTTACTTGGGAGGGACCTGTGGAGATCATCTTCTCCAAAACCCCACTCAAAGCAGGGCCAAGCTTTCCCAAGTGATAATATGACAACTGTCTTTTAAAGTAGCTCTTCCAAAAATTATGTTGCAGGGGCTTTCATAATGGAGTTCTGCTCTTAATTTCTCCATATGTTAGGTTAGTTTATCTGCTGGGTGGGAGCAGGGAGTAATAACTCAATTCTCCAAACAACTTTAAAATGTCTATAAAAGATGCTGTTGAAACTAGAGAGATAGAATTAAGATACCTTGGGTTCCATCTATCAAGTTATTATTCTGTTTAATAGTCTGCATGAGAGAATTGGTATTAAAGCAAGCATGTCACCTGATATTTTATTTAGTATGGTTTATAGATCTTATAACTTTCTCTGTTTTATGATTTTCTTCCACTTTTAATTCTGTGTTTTAATTCAGACCTTCTACTTCTGTAAGCTGCAGACTAGAATACAACAGCTGTAGAATTTTCATTTGGAGTTGCTCCCTTTGTTGTCCTTTCTCATGACTCTAACACTAGCTTAGACTGCATTAGAACAAGTTGTAAAGTATAAATTGTAAAAGGAAAATACTGTTTACAAGGGTGGCAGCAATAAGCCTAGGGCTGCCTAATGTATCTGCCAATTGACCTTCAAAGTATGAGTGGTTTCTAAGATAATTCTAAGACACTTCATAGAATCATAGAATCATAGGAAGATTAGAGTTGGAAGGGACCTTAAAGATCATCAAGTTCTAACCCCCCTGCCATGGGCAGGGACACCTCCCACTAGACCACATTGTTCAAAACCCCATCCAGCCTGGCCTTCAACACTCCCAGGGATGGGGTAGCCACAACTTCTCTGGGCAACCTGTTCTAGTGCCTCACCACCCCCACAGTAAAAAAATTTCTTCTTAGATAATTCTCAGTTTCTTTAGAATGGGTTATTATGGAATCAAGAGGACATCTGATTAACTTATCTCTGACTAACATAAACTATATATTAATCAGATGTCCAGGAAGACTTCACTGATATGTCCCTTTGGGATATACTGGCATTGCTCGTGATGGTGTTAAAATTTACAGAGGTAGAACTTAACTTTTTAGAAATAGTTGTCTCCTTTTATTTGATATGGGTCCTGAATGCAAAGCCTCCAACAGTTCCTTCTTCAGTGCAGCACAGAAATTTCTGACCTCCAGCAAAGCTTTAGAAATTCAAAGTGCCAGACCTGTGCAGTTTTCTTCACGAAAAGCATGTATAACCTGAATAAAAAACACTAAAGGAGCTTCAATGAAAATCTAATTCTCTATAACTTTAACATAAAAAAAAAATCAGAGTCATTATGAAACTAGAAATTAATAACTACAGTCTAGTGGGATGGTTATTTATTGTCCAGTTAAAAATTCCTAATGGCTTGCATATATGTGTATAGATATATACACCTTTATAGACAGCTGGGTATCAAACCTCATGGGGGAAAAAAGCAATTATGAGGACAGTATTTTTCTGATCTGCTTTAAATATCATTACTGATCAGCAGTGGACTATAGATTAAGAAACATGTAGAGCAACTCCTCAGAATGTCTGGGTGTCTCCTCCTTTCCAAGAGAAGTAGGCTAAAAGTTGTTAAAGGTAGCTTAGACTAATTTGTCTCATTTTATGGTATTTTAGACCAGGTGGATAATTTTTAGATTTATAGTTTTTAGGAAAAATCTCACTTCATTATTACCTTCCTGATTACCAGCTTTTATCCAAAGAAGATTCAAATGTTTGTCAGTTTTTTGAAGCTGTAAACAGTCTTAAGACTATCAGCATAAATTTCCTTCAGAGGAGAGAATCTCTGCAGGGTGTTCAATGACAATACAATGCTAATTCAAAAACTATTAAGCAGGTGTCTTGAAAAATACCAAACCCAAAAAATCTTAACCAAGCTGAGGAATTAGTATGATGTAGCTATATGGTAATTATAAGGTAAAAGGAAACAAAAGACAAATTATATCTGCTGAAAGACTGGTTTTTGGCTCTTGTTGTTTTGGTTTTGGTTTTTTT
>VZRU01009544.1:23163-44443 GCA_013398155.1 Pedionomus torquatus | reverse complement strand
TTTTTTTTTTTAATTGGGCCATTGAATCAAGTGCTGTGCACTCAGTAGCACTAAAAAAATTCAGATGCTGACTGTAGCCATCTGCTACAAAACAGCTGCAAGTACTTACTATACTTAAGCTTTTGTGGTGCATATAAAGTAGTGACTGTCTAGCATAATGAATGAAAGAATTCAGATTCCTATCTACTTCCAATTACAAAAGAAATTTAAAATGTGAATTGATGATTTTTTTCTTTTAATTATTTAAAATAAAGAAGAAAGCAGTATTTTTGCTTTTAGTCCAATAGATACAAGGTACTGTTAAGCACAAATGCCACACTCAATTCAAGAGTTATTGAGAAGGTCTCTATGTTTAATGCTTCTTGTAATGTTGGATCTGTAATCAACAGTAGTTCAATATAGATTGCATCACAAGGAAGCTTTCTTCTGCAAAAGAGGTAATTTCATAAACAGCTTTGATGATCTTTCAGGTTTGATACTACTATAATTTTTGTACTGTAGATAATTTTGTGCAATGTCAGCTGATGTTCTACTTTCAATTCATAGGGTCTTGGTGGCCAATGACTGCACAAAAGTACCTCAAACACCGTACAATGTAGTGAAATTAAATGTAATACCCTCAGTTTTAAAACAGCTATTGTTTGTGTTGTCTCCAGTGAAAGCAAGACAATTGCCAATGTGGGCAAGCTGCAAACCAGATTTAGACACCTACATTTCTGTATCCACTTGTAATCTGGTATCCGAGATGCCACTGTATTTGTGGAAGATATTAGATTTGATTCAGGTGCCCATTCAAAGGCTTTTGATGCCCTTTGAGATGTCACACACTAGCAAATCTTACACAAGGTCTATGGTAGTCCCTTCTGGAAGTCCTTCTGGGAGAGTATGGGCTGCATGAAATAATATACAGTACTTCAAATGGTGCAAGTCACCAATGTCTCATGAACAGCATTGTAGCCAACAGAGTCTACAGAATGATGCAACTGATGAAATGATGCCAACTCTCATGTGACTGTAATGGAAAGGTAGGCATTTAGGTGAGTAATAACTTTGGAGTAAGATTTGAGTGCCTGTAGACGGTTGTGAAGTGCCATTGTGGACACTCATGGATATTTCAGCTATCTGCATAGGGCTAGTTGATAGGGATGGATGGCCCATGCACTTGTAAAAAGTGTCTGTGAAGGAATATCCCAGAATAGCTCAAAAGGCTCTTGAGATCTGTGTTTGGTCAACTGAATCTGACCCTAAGAGTTTGCATTTTGCACTTAGATAAAATATCTCAATACCTTGATTTAGAACAAGAGTTAATACTCTACTACATTAAATAGAATGCATTCTTAGTATGTTAGTATGAAGTGACCTCATTTATCATTGGTTCCATTAGTGATTATAAGGAATTGATTTTCATAGCAAATAGGAAAAAGTACAATTAGACATGGCTAAGCATATTAAAATCTTCATTCATAACCAAGTAATAATATAGTGTAATAAATACAATTTTATATGAAATTAATAAATCATTTAAAATTAAGCAAAACATTCCTATTGATGGTTTGAGAAAGTAATCTTCATAAGAAGAAAACCCATCATTTCATGGGTTTTTTACTTCTTTTTCACATATTGATTAAATGCTTATAAAGATTTTGAATATAAATATTCACCATCTCATTAGCTTGAGAAATTCTGTCAACAACAGCAAAACACTACATGGAATATGGAACCTACAAAAGTCGACAGCAGTGTACAGGAAGCCAGATGAGGGTTATGCTTGCCTTGCAGTGATCATGTAGATGCGTCATGAGATTGTTTTTCATCTCTCCTACATTGCTGCAACTCAGGAATTTCCTAATGTAAAATCATTATAAGGATTTGAGGCAAAAGCATGGGTCAGGGAGATTCTGGCATTCACAAAGCATTTCACTTTGCTGTACAATACTTCCCTACTCCATCAGAGTGAAAACGCTCTTGTACCCCACCCAACCCCACCTCTTATGGAGCTGTCAGGCATCTACAAAATAAGCTCGGCTACTCTGCTTGGGTACTCATTTTTTTCTAAGGAAATAAAGTGAATGATACAAACCTGATTTTCCTCTGAACTTACAGTTCTCTTAAAGAGAAATACTCATTTTTATTTGTTTATTCTGTAGTTCATTGACTTGTGCCAAACACTGGTCATAAATATTTTAACCACAGAATCACAGAATAGTTGTCTAGTTGGAAGAAGCTTCTGAAGGTCATCTGGTCCAACTCTTTTTCTCAAGCACAGTTACCTACAGCCAATTGCCCAACACTTCATGACCAAAGCTACAAACAGAAAAAAAAAAAAAGCTTATAAGTACTTCACCCTTATCACTTGAGAGTTAGGTTTGTGCTCAGAAAATTCTATGGGACCTTTAATTTGTTGGGATTTTTTTTTCCATTTTTTCCTCATATTTTGACATTGTGGCTGCCATAAGGATGATATTTTGTAGAATTAGCAGATTAAAGTTTTGTTGACAAATAACAAGAAAATCGTTCCCCTCCCCCGCTAAATATCAGTTCAACTTGTTAAATCCTATTACACTTCTCTCAGCCTTTCTGCTCTTTTTTCCAAATTCTCTCTGGCATGAGAAATAAATTTTCAATGATGGCCAAGTAACAAAAATGTCAAAATGCAATGAAACAAGAGCATTTTAAAAAAAGCTCTAAACCATAAGGCCAAAGCCCATGTGATATTCACTTTTGTTTTCAGTCTAATTTTTCATACTTTTTTCAGGATTGTAATCAATTCACTTTTGTAATGAGTTCCATGGGGATTTTTACAGTGAATATTTTCCTCATATCATGCTATTTCTTTCATACTAGTTAAAACATTACAAACCCCCAACTCATAATATATTGAGTATAGAATTAAATAATTATTAGTTTGCAGTCATCTATGAATTCACATGAATGTCAGTCTTTCTGCTAACCCTGTTTACTTTGACATAAAGGTACAGTTCAGTCTTGAATGAAATCAGGAGAAAAAATCACAGATTTCATGGCTGCAGTAGTATGCTTCTAGAGACAGAATTGGGTGTTATGATATGAATGTGATTTACAATGTTTATCCCTTAGCACCTTCAGAGACTTAATATCTTAGGATCAAACCACAGAGAACACCTTTTAATGAACTGTGTTCCATCAAACCTCAAGAGAAAGCGTTGCAAAAATATGGGCACGTGCATGTGTGTATTTGTGTATGTGTGTGAAGATGGACAGTACCATGAATGATGTGTACAGAACACTGATCTTGGTAGCTTCTTTATCAGACAGATTCTAGCAAAATCCAGATTCACTCCTAAAGATTTACTCGTGACATTTCATCTGAGTAGATGGACTAATCAAAGAAGATCTTAGAGTAGCCAAATCTAAAGTTCTCAACTCAAAATCTCCGATTATCAGTGATCTGTAGGATATGTAGTTTCATGAAATGATACCTGTTCACATACAGACATGGATACAAGCAAAATGGGAAAATACAAAAAAATATTAAATAAACATTCTATGCTTAGTTTAGTTTTTTGATAAGATATAGATGAAAAACATTCTGCCAACACTGTAGAAGATAACCTTCATATTTTTAGAAGAGTAGATTGCTTTCTGGTTTAGAAAGGCTGTGGTTATAAGTCACTGGTCTCAACAATTACAGGTTAGTGTTTCTGTAGTGCTATCTCTTAATCTCTGAATTGACTCCTGAAGGTTTTATATTGTGAATTCCTCAACGTATTACTTTTATAGAAAATATCTTGTATTTCTGCACTAGTTTTATATATTTAGCTTACTAGAGGTTCAGATTTGGTTTATAACCTCTGTTCACATGATAACAACTCCTAGACTGTTCCATGTCTCTCTACCAGACTCCCTCACCTATTGTACTTTCTCTACATGAGTGTTAAGAACATAATGATTTGTTCAAGAAAGTACAATCTAACATATGAGCAAGAATAAATACCAAATGTGCATAAGTCTAAGATGCACACATTTTTCACATTCAGTATGTGAGAAACAACAGGTGATAATACATTATATATTGTGAAATTACTTCCCTTTTATTATACTTGACACAAAGAGGAAAAAAAATCCAGCAGAATACATATCTTGACTGAGTGGAAAAGGATGTGAACTAAACAATACCAAGAAAAATGTATCTGGAGTTTTTTATGTGACACATTATATCCTCTTCTTCATCCCTCTATGCCCTTGTGAATCAAGGTCCTGCAGAATATTGACTGAAATTACTTTCTAAAAGTTATAATCATGAGTGCTGAGCTAAGGTGAAAATGAAATGAATTGCATGATGATAACAAAGATTATGACTATCATAAATTGTTATCTCTGTAGGACTGAGCCATGTAGCCAAGTTTAAAACTTAAAGGATCTATATTGTTATTTAACAACAGTCCCAGAATACTTCATTGTCTCTCTTCAGATCTAAAAGCCTAAAGCATTAGAAACTATCCTAATGACTAGGAAACCCAGGTGGGAATCAGTCCTTTCTACTACTATGGGTGGTTTAAAATCAATGACTCTTAAATGTAAAACAAAAAACAGGGAGCACAATCCGGGACGACTCAGCCTGATGGAGGGCTTTAAGCAACATACTGTGAAGTCAAGATTCCTGTTATCTTGCAAATATCTTCTACTTAGTAGATGAGAGCTGAGTTTTTAACAGGAATCTCTTCTGTATGCTTGTCTTTCCCTTCCCATGTAACCTCCCAAATGGATAGTGGGGTAGAGGAAATAGGAAGTTACTTAGGGAGATTTGGGTTTGGCCCTATCACAAGAATGCAAGAAATTCACCCCCAGGTCAACCAGTGGTTCATCTAACCCAGCCTTTCTCTGCAAGAGCAGTAGGAATTGACTTTTAGGAAGATCATTATATACCAACCCATTTTGTGCAACCAGTGCACTCCCTTATACTCCTCTAGGATCCCACTATTGTGCTAGAGAAGCTGGAGGACACAGGCTTGCCTAAACACTCCAAAGAGTAGTTATTGCTGATGAATGACACTTTGTTCAGGAACTCTAGTAACACTCTGGCATATACTGACTAAAGACAGCATGAAAGTTCTCTTAGATATGATCTAACAGATGCCTCAGTGACAGATGCTTCTCTCCAGAATGAAAAATGCTGTAATAGCAATGTAGAATATTCAAGTAAAACAACGTTAGTGTCAATAGAACTGTATGATGGGCCCTTAATCCCTATATTTTGGATTATTTTCTTGTTATGTCATTATCCATCTATTACGTATATTACAAATAGTGCCTGTGGGTTCCAATGCATCTTAGACTCATATTATTTAAGCCAGTATAGACAGGTTAAAGAAGGCAAACACTCAAAGAAATCTGCATTTAACAAGCTATAATAGGAGGTTAAAAAGACAGTAATGTAAGGGAGAGGGAAAGGAGAATAGTAAATTCAGCCACATTTGCATAAATTAAACACCAGAAGTAATATGTTCCTTCCACAGCCATTTAAAGTGATTTGCAATTACATGAAAAACAATTATAATATAATGAAGCTAGCTGAAATGGTGAGAGCTGTACCTTTTATTTTTTTAACATGTTCTAAAGTGGGCAGATGCATTGTGGCATTGTCATGCAGTCATCTTGGGTTTTGTTTCATTTTCAGCATTAATTTCATTAACTGATACCCTCCAGTACAATTGTCCACATATAATGAGACACGAGGATAGGGTAGCAGCTCTAACAAAATGTGACACTTCTGCAGGCTACTCAGCAGAACTTGCTCTGTGAAGACACTTACCAGTATCCACTTTTAATAGAGAATGTCACACTCCTGACAAATCAGGAATGCATTGTGTTGGAAAGGAGGTGTCTTTGAGTCACTTCTGGAAGCAAATACTTTGTATGACAGGGAAGTTCTGTGGGCAACATACATCTTCCATTACCAAGTCCCTTGTCTGAAACTGACCTTCAAGTCTTTCAACAAGTTAGTTCTGTTACAGAACACTTTTAGAAACTTTTGTATGTCATTGCAAATATAACAATGCATATTGCCAAGCATTTACCCTTTTATTGATCACAGTCAGGAGTTTTCATTCTTTTTATTAATATGCAAAACCTGTCACAATTTCTACCAGGGTTGAAATTATGTTCTTCTGGCTAGAAAAGGGCCTCTATTTGAAAAAAAAAAAAGTTTTTTTTTTGAAAATACATGTTTCTTTTTTGTTGTTAGTTCAATACTAGAGAAGATGTCAAAATATATCTCTATTGTAAAATTTGCAAAGGGAATTAGACCTATGAAGTTACGTCCAAAGCTGGTAAGAGCTGAGATACAGAATGATGTGTTGGACCATGATGGAGACAACTGTGTTGTCATGTTGCAAATCTATGTAAAGGGAAAGTAAATCTGTATATTAAGATCTGGGATTCTGGTCCAGAACAATCATTAATTTGTATGAAACAAATATGCAGGAAACAATTTTTAATTGATTTAAACTCATTAGATTTCCTCAAACTGCTCAGGAAAAAAAAAAAAGAATAAATGTTCTAAAAAAAATATTTTTTTTCAAGGAGTGAAAAGGAAAACTGATCAAATTCTTAAAATTTTCTCCATGGTTTTCATACTTTCTCTAGGTCTCAGACACTATAATGGCTTCTTTTTCTTCTGAAGATCAGAAAATAGATTTTAAAAAGCTATGAAATCTTTGTTAGCTATAAATTTATTTTTAATCAGAAAATTCAGTGATATTCTCTAACTAAAAGTATTGTGTCAATAAATCTCAACTTTTTAAATTGAAATATTCCACCTGAAAATGTGTGATTATTTCTATTTATGATATTTCATAGAATCGTGGAATCATAGAATGGTTAGAGTTGGAAGAGACCTTAAAGATCATCAAGTTCCAACCCCCCTGCCATAGACAGTGATGCTTCCCAGTAGAGCAAGTTGCTCCAAGTCCCATCCAGCCTGGCCTTGAACACTTCCACAGATGGGGCATCCACAACTTCTGTGGGCAACCTGTCTTTTCTTTCTGTCATTTCTTTCTAGTGTAACAATATACATCAGTTCTATGAGATGTAAAGAAGAAACTTTTATCTCATTGAGTTGGTGTATGCTATATTTACCTAGACATCAGCTGCTTCTCATAAATCTCAGTGTAGTAGGAGTGAAATATGCACTCCTAACATTATATTTTTCTAAGGCCATAATTATTATTACTTAATTATTTAATTATCCAAAGAAAATGGGGTTCATCCTAAAAACAGGTGCACACCTCCTGGCTTTGTGCTGCGCTTTTCTAAACGCTGTGGGCAGAGGAACTCCCTGATACACTACTTTGCAAGGCAATTTGTTATATTTGTCTTTGTAGTTCCCTATAACAAGTTGTTTGATCTTTTTTGACAGGAAATAGGTTTTCCCTCATGCCAGAAAGTGAGTCATTTAAGCAAGTCTATGTGTTCACAGTACACATCAAAACTGTCATCTTTCCTCTGAAAGTCTTGGTGACTTAAGGTTGTGCTTTAAAGATTATTTTACCTCCTATCTTTCCCTTTCACTAGCAGAGAAAAAAAAATGTAAATCGTGTAAACCAACCTGACTACAATTGTTACTTTCTTCCAAAAATGTCTCAAACCTGAGTCATGTAATTAGTTACTGCATGAACAAGAGAGTTTTAAGTTCCTGAAGATCACATCATAAGTTCTCAAAGAGAAAAACAGAGAAAATGTGCTGTCCCATGCTGTTCTTCAGATGAAAGCCAAACATATATAGAGAGAAGGTGACACGGGAACATCCAATAACTTGGTGTACAAGATCTAAGTGGCCTTTAACAGCCTGGATAAAAAACATGGTTCATCATTAGAAATGCTCTATGTGTTTGCTACAATACTGTCACGATTTCTGATTATCTGCTATATACTATGCATTTTTCTGTTTTTCAGCCATTAAGGCCTGGTGAGGAGCAGATGAACAACAATAGGCCAAGGACTCAAATAATTACGTGAGTGCAAGAAGTCTTTGCTTGTCCCAGGGCTGCCCAGGGAGAACCATGAACCAAATGTCTGGGTGTTCATCCCCCAAGATAAATCAAGGAATGAAACTTCCTCCTCAAATGCCTTGTGGAGTGAATGGAGATACTACTGTCAAAAACCCATTGCGGTATATATTCAGGAGACTATGTGCAAGACTTATTGTAGAAATTTTATTAGAATGACCAAAAGCAGGGAAGAGGAAGGAACAAGCCTGGGAAAACAGAGAGCAATGGAGATAAAAGGTAAAACTGTAAACAGGTCATCTGCACCCTGGACTTCATTACAATGAAGCCCATATTCTCATTAATTTTATTTTTAATTATGTTCTGTGTGGGTATGCTCTCTATTCTGGCTACATATATGTGAACACTAGCCAACTTCAAGAAGGATTACCCAACAACAGTACAAGAAGTGAGACAAAAAATATGGCGCCTCATAGGCCCAAGTGCTAGAAACTAGGAAGACCAGGGAATCTAAGAGCCAACCACTAGGTAGACTGAATGTCTAATGACAGCTGCTGGACAAATCTGTTCTTTGTTTTGTGAATATCAATATGTATAAATACGTGTGTCTGTGTAGGTCACTACTGGACTTCAATCCAAATCAGCTGGAGAAGAGGCATAGAATCAGAATTTCTATGTTATTCCTATTTGTTTGAGGTTATGTGGGTGCTGGTGAAGGCAGTATTTTCCACCCAAGTTTGCACAAAGTGACTGGCCGTGTGCATGTGTGAATGTTTTGTGTGTGTGTGGGTCCATCCATGCATGCCTGTTGAGAACCCATGCCCCACTTCACCAGTGGCTGAACCTGGGGGCAAGGAACTACAGCAGCCACCTCTATCAGCTGCTGAGTTTAGCAAGCCTGAACAGGAGTGTTTAACTACTCACTATGTAGCAGCTACCCTGCTGCATTCCTGCAGGTGGCTGAGGAATCCCCTCACTTACAATAACTAACTTCAGTGAATAATATTATTTTACAAGTTGCCCAAGATAACCAGAACTCTATTTCATATCACTTTCTGTTTCAATATTTTTAGTCTGACAATAAATATGTCTGCCATCTGTAGAAGTACTCCATATGGGGATGTATGAACATACAAGACCTGCTGGAATCAATTAGATATTTCTGTTTAAGTGAAGGAATCACATTTTCAATGTCAAATCCTATAGTTGAACTCACTCTTCTCTGACCCAGCTGTTTCTGTTGCCACAACTCATGGTTGATGTGAAAGATGGAATGTCAAAATTTCTAATTGTTGATAAACCTCCAAACCAAAAAGTGGTTCCATCATTCTCTTATTTTATTGGGATTTTTAAATTTGCTTTGGTTTTGTAATTTTTTTTTTTTGTAGTCCAAAACAAATTAGTTTTTCAAACTAAAAATTAAGTTTTATTAGAAAATAAAATGTGCTGAAGAAAAAATCAGAGCTGAGATGATTTCAGAACTTTGATGCTTTTAGAAGGGAGAGACCTTAAAGAGCTGATCATTTAGGAAAAGATTTTTCACTGGAATAAATGGAGAATTTTTGTCCAAAGTTATTAGAAAATTCTGATACAAAGCTGAAATTCTTTTCCTGTAGAGGAAAGGAAAAATGCATAAGAAAAGACATAATGTTTATAGTAAGATTAAATACAGATTTTATACAAATGTAGTAAGATTAAATACAGATTTTATTCTCCAGTGGTTTTTTTTTGGTTGAGGGTTTGACATATAAACAACATACTTCGGTAATGGAAAGAGGTGGAATTTAAATTGACAGCCTTTGATTTAAGAAGATAAATAGTTCAGAAACATACAACTTCTGTATCATGGCATAATGATATATTTCAATGATTATTTGGATTGATGCACGATACTTGTCAAATACAACAAGTGTTTAAGTGTTTTAGGCTTTCAGATACATAGCCTTTTAGCGAGTAATAGTCAAATTTTCAAGGGTTTTCCAGTTTAAACCTTGAACTGGGAAATTATTTTTCAGGATTTTACATTTTTGGTATGCTGTAGAGAGCATATAAAGAAATTAAGAATCTGGTTAGACTCTTTTTTTTTTCTGTTCTTCATATTTATAGTCATTTGAGGTTTTATTTTTTATTAATAAAACAAACAAGGCAAAAATGATTAATGGTGTACTAGGTATCTATGCTCTACATTCTTCAAAATGTAAACTCCTTGGGGATCAGACAATTAGAAATCTTACAGAAAATTTTCACTCTGTACTGTGTTGGGCAATAATAATCAATCTTCATTAATCACAATCTCTGTATAGTCTAATCCAGGACTGACACTATGTCTCTCCACTGCATTTTTAGTTCAGTTGCTATCATGCTACCTTTATATGGAATATTGCAATCAGTAGTTGCTTCATAATGCCATTTTCAAAATGTGGCCGCAGACTGGGTCATTAAGTTGAAATTGCAAGTAAATTTTGGAACTGAAATGTTTGACAATGAGAATAATGCATACTATGGAAAAGCCATTTAATGCTGATGCATCTGCTCACATTAGCAGTCAATAACATCAACAAAAAATCTGGTTTGGTATTTTTCAGTTTCTTCTTGCATCATAATTATGTTTATTTTATCTGTTTACTCAGTTTTCAACTGTATTCAGTGTCTTTTAAGAAAAAAACTCAAAGATCTGTTTCTCTGTCATCTTCTTTACTTCTCTCCTTAATTTCTTAGCTCATTGCCCACATTTTCTTCTTCTGCAACCATAGTTCACAAATGAAATGAAGTAAAAGAAAAAAGAAACCACCAATATAAATTTGGACTGCAGCCAAAAAAACCAATGCATTTTAGATGACCTTCTTTTCAGGGAGCTCTAACCTTTATTCTCCTTTGCGAACAGGGTCATATACATACAGCTTACTTGTGCTCAGTAAGAGTGCTGTAAACTTACTGATGGTTTGTAACTTTTATAGCATGCTTTTTTTTTTCTTTCTTTTTTTTCCTTTTCCTCCCCCCCAAAAAAAAATCCATTTGAAGAAAAAGCAGTGAGTGGGGTAAACTTAAAAAAAAAAAAAATAAAAAAAATTCCAGAACTGGAATTGATGAATATTTGCAGTTATGTGTGTTATTGAAGATTTTGCTGAATCAAGCCTTTTGGAAGAATGACCAGACATAACACTCCATAACCACAGATGAGTGAGCAAATGCAGGCTTATCTGTAAAGCTGATGAGAATGCTAAGAGTGTGCTGCTGAAGTGGAACTACAATAAGAGGTGTCAGAGGAGAACGTGTCATATGTAAAGAGTGCTGTGTACAGAGAAGGGTATAAAGCCAGGAAGCAACCCATAGAAAGGTATGAGACATACAAAATCTTTAGATTATTTAAATTATTAGCCTTTAAAGTTCGATTTGAGATGTTCTGTCTGAAGCAAATCATCTTTAATTTTCAGTGTAACAAATGTGGAGAATGAAAAGTCTGTTAGTGGAGTTACTGAGACATAACCTTTTTTTGATATCTGAAATACACTGACGTGTACAATCAAGCTAAATAATCTTGGCATTTAGATGAATAAATGCTTTTAAAATCAAGTCTGTAGCTAAAAGACATAATATGTAGTTGATGCCACTTTCTCTATTAATGAATGTGTTGCTGAGTTACATAAGATTTAAAAGCATTCAGTTTCCTTTAATACATTATGCAAGACGTCTATAAAATATAATAAATCATTACATAAGTACATATATTTTAGTGCAGCTCTTTAAAAAGTAAATACTAAAAAGTGAGAAGTAGAATGGAGTTTTCTTCTAGATTGTATCATTCTGGAGGTGAGGAGGTCCTTGCAATGAGCTGGCTGATGTACTGATGTATCTGCAAATTGTACCAATGATTGTATTACAAAAGTACATTGGAAAAGTAACTTGTATGAGAAGACAATCACTCCTTAAAAAAATTCTCTTTTTTTGTGTTTTTTTTTTTTTTGTTTTGTTTTGTTTTTTAATTAGCCTTTCACAGACAGAATTTAACTGTGTTGTGTTCTGTTCATAAATTCCTAAGTTTCCAGGAAGGGATCATTCATAGAAAAAGCAGAACTTTCTGAAACACTGTTTTTTGCTTTTGTGGTAGCTCTGATGATCAGAAAAAAAATACGTCAGGAATTCCTACTGTATTGAAACCTATAGACCTAATGCTGAAATGAAGAATTTAATTCTGGTTCAAATACACGTTTAATCTTGGAAGTTGAGAAAAGGAATTTTCTTTTGCACTTTTCCACAAAATATTTCTGCATAAAAGGGTTTTATCATGACTGGCACATCAGAAGTGACTTTGTAACATCAGGCAGACAAAAGAGAGGCTTTGCTTTCACCTTAACTATCCACTACAGGAAGAAAGAGAGGGAAATTAAGCTTTTTTATTTTACCATGTTTTATCTTGGGAAGTTTTTGATAGGGCTTTGTTCTTGCAGAATCCACATCATTCTCAGTATAAAAGCTGAGGGTTCAAAGGGTCAATGGTCTTTCTTCAGTGGCCGATGTCCAAGGAGAACCCTGTCTGTTCATTTATCTTTGATCCCAGTCTGTGTGTTCCTGACTCCAGATCTGGAATCCAGCTCCTGTCCACCGTGGAGTCCAGTCTGGGACTATTCCCAATGCCTGCCGGTGATGTGATCATCAACTCAGGAACTTGATGCAGTTTTGTATATATTTTATCTATTTCCTTATTTTCCTCTTTTTTTTTTTTTTAATTTTAATATTAATATGTCATTAAAGTAATCTAGTTCTTTCTAAAATCATAAATCTCCGTATGTCTTCATCTCTCCTTTCTTTTTAGGGTGGAAGGGCCACCTGTCAGTCTGGTTTTGGTAAATTTGGTTGAAACCATGACAATACCAGTTCTGCTTCATAACTAAGACTTCTGCAATGATTGTTTAATTTATTTTTTAGGTGGGCACCTGTATAGTTGTAAATGTCTTTTTTAGGAAATGGAATTAAAAATTAGAGGGCATTTTAAAATATAGCCTACTTTAAAAACTGCTTTAAGTTACTGTTGTTTGTTTTTGTTTTGTTTTGTTTTTAAATATCTAATTTCCTTGTGATTTCAGCCAATTATCAGTTATTGGGCATATTTTATCTCATTTCCTCTATTCTTCACCTCGTTGATCCTAATTAGACATATTAATGATAAAAAAATGTGAGACATACCACTTAAAAAACACAGATTGTTACTGCTATTGAATGCTTTAGTTTTTTAAAGCTTTGCTTTTTTAAACAATACAGCAGTGTCTTAAGCAACTTTTGCATGAAAGATTTTGTTATATACAAGATATAACAATATCTTGTTAGAAGACTGATTTGAGCTCTTCAGATCACTCATTTAAATAAACACTGTTTATAATAATTGAAGAGACAGACACATAGGAGAAGAAGACAGATAAATACAACAATAATTTTTTAAAATATTGCATGGAATGATGGTTCTTTAATGATTACAATACAGAAACTGTGAAAAAACATAAGGAACACATAATTTTTAGGGTTTTTTTAACAATTTAATCAAATTGCTTGTTCTGTATTGACATCTCGTCTCCTTATTCCTGAGTCAACTTCATACATATTTCCTGGAAACAGATGTAAGTAAGAAAATTTTATGGAAGAAAAGTTTTGAATTAAACTGGTAACTGCATTTATGTGTAAAAAAAATAACGTTTGTGCACACATTTACTCATACTTAAATGACATGCTGTAAATAGAACAAACTGTAATCAATAGGACTAATATCAATGTGTACAGTTGTAAATAATGATAGAATAATATGATAGGACAAATCAGCTTGAAAGAGACCTCAGGAGGTCATCTAGTCCAAATTCCTGCTCCAAGCAAAGTCAACAGTAAATAATCATAAAATTATGATTAGTGTGGGTCTTAAAATGAATGAAAAGAGTCAATAATTTATAAATTACTTGTGTTCATTTGAGGGGGAAAAAATATTTTCTTTGTGACTCTCTTCTGTCAAAACTTAAGTCAGCGGGGCTCAATTTCTTAAAAAGGCCTGTTCAAATGAAATCTACAAACCAATACTTGTGTACATGAATTACCATGGCAGTAATTTGAATTAATTTAATTTGAAGTTATGAACTTTCACTTGTTACTATGTTAAGTTATGGAGAGACTTATTTTGCAAGTTTTCAGTATTCAAATAAGATACTGTTCTGAAACTTCTTCCCTGAAAATGGGAAGATGCTACACTTACATGATACTTAAGGAAGCTGCCTTCTTGTGCCTCCCACAAAACTGATTTTAACTAGTATTTTTTACGGTCTGCAGTAAGTCCCATGACAGCCATATTTTAGGTAAGATTTCAATACTATATGACTACTATATTGCAAGACTGAACAAATTAAGAGCAAGCAGGTAGAATAGTGAGATAGAATACTATGAAAAACATAGATATTTCTAGAAACAGAAATGGGAATAAAACCTAAAAAGTTACTTCCTTTGTCTAATCACTTTGTAAAAATTTCCTTCTTAGTGTTAGTCTCTCTATACTGATGTTTTTGTCAAAATTATATGACAATTTCTGCAGAATAATAAAAGTGATCTGACATAAACAATCAATTTTTAATTAAATAAATCTGACATATTAAAATCAAATTAACATTCCATAAAATGCCAGTCATCGTAAATGTTTTTCTTTACTTTTTCCTTTTGTTTCTCAAAATATATCTGTCAATAAAACCAAAAGCTTTGAAATTCCATGAAATCGCTGAAATAAGGCTATAGCAGAAATGTGAAATATGGCTATAACAGAAATGGCACAAAGAGTTTATTCATGAACAGTCTGATGAATTTAGATTTTTTTTCCACCCTTTATGAGCAATTAGATATATAAATGATCGTTTCAGTATGAATATTAATTAAGTGACTTCATAGCAACAGTTATCATAGTTTAAATAGGTATGATATACAGTGCACAATATTTATTTAATTAGATATATATTCTCAACCATGACCCAGTAACCTAATATTTAGCTATATCAAGCATTTAGCTTCCTCATTGACTTCAATTAACTAAGATCTTTCAAGATTAAATACTGGGCTTTAGTACTGTGCAACTAGCTTTAGATATTTCTCCGGTGGGAGTAGTGGCAATATAATCTCTAGGGACTAGCTTCAATATAATGTCTTCCTTCTGTACTTAATGACCTATCCTTTTTAAATATGAGATGAAGGAGCAGGTGGTAAAAAGAATGGCAGGTTTATTTCTCTCAAAGGGAATTCTGACTCATGTCTGAGAATTATTGTTTTGAAACTGTTGTCCAAATTATTCCATTATTTATTATCATGCCTTCTTTCATTTCTTGGTCTCATGAAATACTGTGTTTGTCTTTGAATTAAAGACTTTTTATTTTGACCTTAAGAGCAAGTACAGCACTTGAAGATTCATGCTTTTATTATAGGAACTATATTTTTGAAAAAAAAAATTCTGAAGAAAAGTTGAGTTGAGATGTCCTTTGATATCCAAGACTATCAAGATCTTATTCCAGGTCCCTAATCTTCTATTACATTTAATTTTGTTTTTCCTATTGTTTTTCTAAATTAATTTCCTAGAAACTGAACTCTCTTGAGCACTCTTGGCCAAGTCTCATTTGCAAATCATACTGTTGTGGGTTGAGTGTTCTGGGCTCCACCTGTCTGACCAGGCTACTGAAGAAGAGCCAGATGCAGTTAATGTTTTCTGTTAGCATCAGATTTGTGCTCCCTTCATGTATAGTCATGAAAGGAATAGACATCCACTGAAAAGGGAGCAGCTTGGTTATCTGCCCGAAATGAGATGGGATGTATCTCAGCCTAACCATCTGGAATGACTGGATACATATTTCATTTGCACAAAATGATCAAGTTATCACTTGGCAGTACTCTGAGTTTCTGTCCAGTGGAGAATATAACATAGGAAAAGAAAGATATTGCCACTACAGATTATTCAAAGCTTGGCCAAGTAGGAAGACATAACTTTTTTTTTTGTAATCTGTAAACCATGATTTTAGCATTTTTTTTTTGTTTGTTTTTGTTTTTGTTTTTGTTTTTGTTTTAGTATTTTCTTTTGCTGATGAATCCTGTTCCCTGTTTACTGAAGGTTAGAACCTTGTACCTAGTATTAAGATCTAATTTAAACTTTCGGATTTTCTACAGTTGTTTGATCTCTTTGAAGATCTTCTGTTATAATAGATGATACGTTTAGTATTATCAATACAATGTTTATTTATAGTCAATACTTAGAGGTTTACATTATAGCCAGTGATTAATCAGGAGTATCATCTTGGATACAGAACTGCAATGAAAGTCTCCTGGAGTGACGATGCTACTTCATTGCCTGATACGGTGTCTAACACATACAAAGCAAGCTAAGAGATTTTAATAAAATGCCTTTATTTTTTTTTTTTTTAAACTTTCATGCAAATAACAATTACAAAACCAGAGTTAGTTAATAAAAACCATAAACAGTCAGACTTGCAAATTCAGAACAAATTTTAAGCATCACTTTAGAAACAATATTATATTGATCATAACAGATAGTAGATAAAAGCTTTAACAGAAATCATACAATAAAAGTAAAAGAACGCATTATGAATATGAGGGTCTAAAGTTTAGCTATTTTTTTTAAAGCAACAATAAATATATTTTATAAAAATGAATTTTCTTCTCTTTATTACTGGAGTAATAGTAATAGTAATAGTAATATAACTATAATAATGTTCATAGGAAAGTTATGTGAATTCTTCAGGAAGACCATCTGATAGGACTCTGTTTAGGGGTGTGTGTGTAAGGTTGGCTCACTTACATCTTCACAAGAATAACAGATGATGAAAAAGAGGGGTGAATAAAGAGATGTGTCAAAGACAGAAACACAGGAGTCAGACTTGTTGCATTTACTTTAAGGCCTTTAATGGAAATAACTATATCAGAAGCCTATAGCACTCCATGTATTAAATATCTGAGTGCCATTTAATGTAATTTACATTATTACTTAAAATGCCATGCATTATGGTAAGAAATTTCTTTATTTTTTCATATAAGAAGACATAAAATATTTAAGAGAGAACAAGTATAAAACAAGCCTGGAAAAGAGTTTTAGTCATTTAGATATTTCCTGTTTAATAAGAGGCTGTGAGGCACCCCACCTGGTCTCCAGCAGCTCTTTCAGCAAAGCATAGATATTTGGGAAGTCTAGGGACCTGGCTGCCAGTCCTACTCATAGCTTGGATACCTGTGGCACCTAACATGACAATAGGTGCTTTTAAGCAACTGAATCTCACCCACAATGGCAACTAGAGTAGAAACACAATGTTCTGTGCAACCTAAACCCCTAGGCATAAAAATTACATTTTAACATGTGTTTATTGTACTTTTTTTTCTTTTTTCTTCTGCTTCTTTGGAAAGATCTTATGAATACCTAGAGATTTGTTTATGAAACTTTTGGCCTTTTAAGAACTATAAAAAAAATGCTCTCAGTTCCTATCATTATTCCTATAAATGTATTGATATACAACAAATTTAAACATAATCTCCTGAACTTGAGGTAATCTTTTTCTTTCAAATAATACTCTGCCACTTAAAAATTAAGAACATTTTGGGCATGCTCCTTGTTTTGATATTTGAAATCACAGTCCCACAGATGGCTATAGTAACTGCATTGGTGAATCATTTTTGTTGAACTTCCTTTCCTATGATCTTTCTTGCTCTGAATAAAATCCAGTTGCAAAATAGCATATATGTTTACCATCAAGCAAGAAAAGCAGGAAACCAGCATGGCTGAATGAGGACCTCTTGGTGAAACAAAAGCATAAAAGGGAAATGCATTGGCAGTGGAACCAGGAACATGCATCCTGGGAAGAATACAGGGATGCTGCCCAGTGGTGGGATCAAGAAAGGTAAGAGCTGAGAGCTGAATTTGACAAGGAATGTGAAGTATAATAATCAGGGCTTCTACAGGTACATTGCTCAGAAAAGAGAGATTAAAGAAAACACAATGAAGGTTGTGAGACACTGAAACAGGATGCCCAGAGAAATTGTGCATGCCCCATCCATGGAAGTGTTCAAGACCAGGTTGGACTAGGTTTTAACCAATAGGATCTAATGAAAGATGTCCCTGCCTGTAGTAGAGGGGAGGGAACTAGATGAGTTTTAGGGTCCATTCCAACCAAAGTAATTCTGTGATTGTATGATTCTAGTTTATGAAGTCTCATTAAATATGCTCAGCATTTGCAATACAGAAATCTTATGAAATGGGAGTAGAGTTTTGATTTAAAGAAATATGGTCATTACATTAAATTCCAATTTTTAAAAATGAGATTTTCTTAGTTGTTCTCTGTTTTGCATTCTGAATAGACTGGTACAAATAATTTATTTTGTAAGAGTTAAGATGTTATGTTATAAAAAAGCATTGCTTCAGTGTTTGGTTTAATACCAGGGCTAAATTTAGAATTAACGAACAAAGTAGCCTAAGCTATAGCCCTTCATTAAACTCTGGCTCCAAGGAGTCTGAGTTATTCTGGCTTGCTTGTACTGGAAATAAAGGAAAATGCAAATTAAACGTATGTATGTAGGGAATAATATATTCTGCTCTATATACCTAACAACTGGAGGCTTAAAAGTATACAATATTAAGAGAAGTCATTCATAACAATTTGTTCAAAATACTTTGTAAGAAGATTGTTCCAAGAGCTTTCTGTGGTGCTTGTTGATTGTATAATAATTAAGTATGTGTGACCTTTTTTCTGTTAGAGGGAGTGGTGAGCAGACTACCTTTCTGGTAAACAATCTAGGATGCATATAAAAAGAATAAATATTTTCTTTCTGCTTGAATTAAGAAAGAAGAACAGCAGCTACATACACAGAATGGCTCAATGATACATTCTGGGTTTTGCTCAAACTGCTGGCATAAGGAAAGATAATTTGAAGGGAGATCATCAAGGGGATACCAAGATCATTGAGGGGGCAGGTCCATATGCCTTGTGGAGAAATGTTGAAAGAATGGGGTTTATTTACTTGCAGGAGAGAGGCTAAGGGGGATCTTATTGTGACCTACAAACACCTAATGTGAGAAAGTGGAGAAGGCAGAGCCAGATTTTTCAGAGGTGCAGAGTGGAAAGTGAGAGGTAATGGACTTAAGTTGGAACATAGGATAAGGAAATGAAAAAAAAAATCCTTCTATTTAAAAAAAAACAAAAACAAACCAACAAAAAAAACCCACAAAAACCCCCAAACCAGAAACCAACAACAAAAAACCCACCATAAATGTGGTAAAACACTGTAATGTGCTGCCCAGAGAGGCCATAGAATCTGCATCTTCAGAGATATTTAAAAATCAACTAGACATGGCCTTGAGCAACTTGCTGGATTTGCTCTGAGTAGGAGGTTGGACTAGATGACCTCTGGAGGTCTTCTCTGTCGTATGAGTCTGTGATCCTATCTTCAGTATAATAAGAATCCTTTGGAGACATGAGAGATTTTAATTTTATTTCCTTTCCCGTTGCAGTGGATAAGTAAGGAAAACAATATATTGTAGAAACATCAGGACAAAATGAGGCACTGCCTAGTCTTTTGTCCATCTTTCCAGTTTCTCAGAAGATAAATAATACAAATCAGATTCCCTGTAAACTGTTTGATATCATAAAAGAGATATGATAGTAGGGAACAACTACAGATTAGCAGAATTCTGAATTATCAATTGCTTCAGCATTAAATGGATTAATTCCAGTAAGATGGATACAGGCAATGACTGCACTGAGGTCAAATGTAGAAGATTAAGCCCTAAGTAACAACACAGATTCTCCAGAGTCTTAGATACTACCTGGTCTGCCTGAAAATTCTCTTGTGGCTGCAGGGCATTTTAAGAAGTGCTCAAGTCAACTGCAGTGTAGGTTTTCTCAAGTGATGCCATGACTAGCAGCCTGTAGAGCAACAGAATCTATTGAGTATCCCTTATAAGCAGTGCATTGAAGAAACAACTGTGTATCTCAACACGTAAAACTTTCAGTGTCAGGAAGAGAGCAAGATGCAGACCTTTCATGAAGGAATATTGTGTCCCTCACTGATACTTTAACTACAGAGTAATATGAAAGAATTTTTTTTCCAACTAGAGAGAAGTGAGCAAGCCATTTTTATTAAAGTGTGTTATTTCAGTTTGTGACTTTAATAACATTTACCACTTCTGATTTGTAATTTATTAGAGGTGTTCCCCCAGATGTGTTCCATTTGAGCAATCTAACTTAGAGGCTTATGCTCCCAAAACAATCAAGGATCAAAGCTCTATTTTCTGCATATCGTCTCTATGGGGAACCAAGGTAGCAGAGTCAGATTGTCAGAACCACATGGCTCACCCTAACATCAATTTTTCAAGTATGGTAGTACCTAACTCAGGAATATAAAATGGGCTACATTAAGTTTTTATCACATTAGCCCATTCTAATAAGCAGAAAGAAAGCTTTTAAATGAGGAGCATTTTTATCAGTGGTCCTGTACTGAAATTTACAGCAACCAGAGTGCTAAATGTATAGCCCAAACTAATTAATAGGGAATACTGATGGAATAGTAAGTCTCAAGCCCTTCTCTTTTCAGGACTGTGAATGCTCTCTGAACACTTCTAACAACGTGGAGGATGAGACAAACAGGACAGAAAAGGGGAAAACGCAATTCAGTTGTAAACCATTAAAGCTTTGATTTTGAGGTGAAAGCTAGATTTTTCTCAGGAACCTGAATTAGATAATTTTGACTTAGGCATTTACATGGCTTCCATAGTGGATAGTCTGATTTAAGGACTTTCTTAGTGTTCCCTACTTGTTTTGGGGTTTGGTTTCACAACTGGCTTATGTTGAGCTAGGACAGTGCTCTTACTGACAGGAGTGATTCAGCCACATTTTTGCTTGTAGCCACATTTCTGTCTGTCTGCTAGTACTAGTTATTCTAATGCTATGCAAAGCATGGGAACAGTACACCCATCGAATCCAACTGCATCCAGAAAAAACTAAAAACATGTTTGTAGGGATTTTTGGCAAGATCAGCTGCTTTTGAATCTATTCCCTACTATATGTCTCTTAGAATATAATAAGTTCAGTCCCATTACAGCTTTTCAACAGATAAATATAAATGAGATTGGTAGCATGATTAACATTATGGCCTTAAGTATACTTTGATGTTTATTTCTGTGTTTCCTAAATTACTGTTCAGTCTCAGATTACCCAGAAGTTTGTATCCAGGCCAAACTTCTGCAGGAGGATTACATAGGAATGGTAGTTTTTGGCTTTCTTTTTTTT
>VZRU01009544.1:0-16692 GCA_013398155.1 Pedionomus torquatus | reverse complement strand
TTTTTTTTTTTTTTTTTTTTTTTTTTTTTTTTTTTTTTTCTGATTATCATCAGTAGCGTCAATTGTGATTGTCATTTTATAACACATATTCTTTCTGGGTTTTGTGGAACATTGTTACATATCATACAGATCACATCTCCATTAAGTAGCTGGCAGAGGTCTCGCTATCATTCACCCTTATTCTCCTGGGTGAGTTCAACTTCCCATATATCTGCTGGAAATATAACACAGAAGAGAAGGAACAGTCCTGGAGGTTCTTGGAGTGTGTGGAAGACAAGCTTCCTAACACAGCTAGTGAGAGAGCCAGCTGGGGAAAGTGCCCTACTGAACCTGCTGCTTGTTAACAGAGAATGTAAATGTTGGAGGTTGTCTTGGGCAGAGATATCATGAAATCATAGAGTTTTCAGTTCTTGAAAACAGGCCAGCAGAACCGTCACCTTGGACTTCTGAAGGGCAGACTTCAGCCTGTTTAGGAGCATGGTTGAGAGTGTCCCATGGGAGACAGGCCTGAAGGGCATAGGTGCCCATGAAGGCTGGTCATACTTCAAAGAGGAACTCTTAAAAGTGCAAGAGGAGGCCATCCCCAGGTTCCATAAAACCAGAAGACAGTGAAGAAGGCCAGCCTGGCTAAATAGAGGGCTTTGGCTGCACCCCAGGAGTAAAAGGAAAGTTTATAATCTCTGGAAAAGGGAGTTGGTAACTTATGAGGAATACCAATATGTAGTGAAGTTATGCAGGGGGAAAATTAGAAGAGCCAAAGCTCAAGCAGAATTTAACTTGGCCACTACAGTTACAGATAACAAGAAGAGATTCTTTCAGTATATCAATAGAAAAAAGAAGATTAGGGAAAAAGTTGGCCCACTGACAAATATGGTGAACACCTTAGTGGTGGAAGACACAGAGAAGGAGGAGTTACTGAATACCTTCTTTGCTTTGGTCTTCACAGCTAAAACTGTCCCCCATGGATCCCAGACCCTGGAGACACTTGGAAAGATCTGGAGAGAGGAAGATTTTCCCTCTGCAAAGAAGGACTGGGTTAGAGACTGCTTGGCCAAACAAGACATCCATAAGTCCATAGGCCCTGTTGGGATGCACCTGCAAGTGCTGAGAAAACTGGCAGATGTTATTGCTGGACCATTCTCCACCATCTTTGAAAGATGAACAGAGAACAGGAGAGGTGCCTGGGGACTGGAGGATTATCACTCTGGTCTACAAAAATGTCAAGAAGGAGGACCCAGGGAACTACAGGCTGATTAGTCTTACCTCTGTCCCTGTGTAGGTAATAGTACAATTTGTTTTAGATGTCATCTCCAAACATCATAAAACCCAGGAAATTATTGGAAGTGGTCAACGTGGATTTACCAAGGGTAAATCATGCTTGACCAATCTGATAGCTTTCTACAATGTTATAACTATATGGCTGGATGTGAGCAAAACAGCAGTGGTCATCTATCTTGACTTCAGCAAGGCTTTTGACACTGTCCCCCATAACATCCTCATTAGGAAATTAAGGAAGTGTGGCCTAGATGAGGGGTCAGTGAGGTGGATTGAGAACTGGCTGAGTTACAGGACTCAGGGGGTTGTAATAAATGGAGCAGGGTCAAGTTGGAGGCCTGTAATCAGTGGTGTCCCCCAAGAGGAAATACTTGGTCCAATCTTGTTCAACGTATTCATCAATGTCCTGGAAAAGGGAACAGAGCATATCCTCAGCCATTTTGCTGATGATGCCAAAATGGGAGCGCTGACTGACACTCCAGAGGGCTGTGCCACCACTGAGTGTGATCTGGACTGGTTGGAGAGCTGGGCAGAGAAGAAGCTAATAAGGTTCAACAAGGGCAAGTAGAGGGTCCTGCACATGGGAATGAAGAATTCTGGGCACTGATACAGGTTAGGGGGAGACCTGCTGGAAAGCACTTCTGAGGAGAAGGATCTAGAGGTCCTGGTAGATGGTAAACTAGCCATGAGCCAGCAATATGTCCTTGTCACCAAGTGGGCCAATGCAATTCTGGGCTGCATAGGGAAGAATGTGGCCAGTAGGTTGAGGGAGGTCATTCTCTCTCTTTACTCTGCACTGGTGAGGCTGCAACTAGAATACTGCATCCAGGTCTGGGCTCCCCAGTTCAAGAGAGACAGGGCAACAAAAATGATTAAGGGATTGGAGCACGCCCCTTATGAGGAAGGGCTAAGAGTGCTGGGACTCTTCAGCCTGGAGAAGAGAAGGCTGAGGTGAGATCTTGTTAATGTTTATATGTATCTGAAGGGTGGATTGAAGGAGTATGGAGTTGGGCTCTTCTCAGTGTTTCCCAGTAACAGGATGACCCACTGACAGGGTGAGGGGCAATAGGCATAAACTGGAACATAGGAAGTGCCATTCAAATATGAGGAAAAACTTCTTTATGATGAGGGTGATAGAGCACGGGAACAGGCTGCCAAGGGAAGTTGTGGAGTCCCCTTCTCTGGAGAACTTCAAGACCCGCCTGGATGCAGTCCTGAGTAATGTGCTCTAGGTAATCCTGCTTTAGCAGGGGAGTTGGATTAGATGATCTCTAGAGGTTCCTTCCAAATCTGACAATTCTGTGATTCCGTAATTAACTTGCAACTACTGCCTCTTTCCACTTCTCCTCATCTAATATTTGCTACAACCTTCTTTCAGTAGAAAAGGACTATGTTATGTGCATCCCACTCAAGGATTCTTTAGCACATTTTACATGACACTGAGCATTTTTAAGAAAATTGCCTAAAGGATTTAAGAAATGAAGGAAAACAAGTAAGTGGTTTTCAGAAACATGGCATTAAATGGGAGACAGTGTTTCTTCATGTACAGCCTTGCCAAAGTTCTGTTGGGAAAGCTGACATAAATAGAAAAAATGAAGTATCTATGCAATAACAAAATCCCAGGTGAAAAATGTTGACTGAAACTGTCCTTCATATTTATTTAGTGTTTTAACTGGATACTTTATTTTAAGAATAAGAGAATATTGGTAATGGGAAGTGGTTGAAAAAAAAGCCATACCAGGTGAATTTGCACTAGCATTTCTACTAAATAAATAAATAAGTAAGTAAATATTTGTCCTTTCTACTAGGAAAACTGTCTTCTCACCTTTCTGCCCTCAAATGCAGTATTTCACAGGTCATTTTTTATCTCTATCATCCTAGATATAATCAGTTTTCAAGGTGATTTACAGAGATCACAAGTATTTTTCAAACCCTTTTTCACTGCAATATGAATTATTGATATGCCCAAGGCCCACCATGCTGGCTATTTCATTCAAACTAAATTGGTGATGATGTGCTTGTGTGTACAGAGAGCAGACTGACAGAAATGGGAATAAAAGGATGAGGACAGTGACAGCATGGTGAAAAATATCAAAACAGAAAATTAAATGAGAGAAGAAAGACGGTCAGACATTGTAAAAAAAACCCCAATATTATAAAACAAGCATTAAATTGATTTTTTTGAAGTATTTCCAATTTATGAAAAATAGAGGCAATAATATTTTGAAATTTTTGACTACACATAATTTCAGTATGAATTTTGAAATATGGGGCATATCTATCCTTTTTTTTTCTCATGTTCCTGATTTCCATTATTATTTTCCAGAGAGATTGTACAAACTCTTATAATTAATATAGGTTGCTTCTGCATCTCTTTTTTCTGCCTGCATGGTTTTTTTATCTGTATGATTTTACATTTAAGAGCTTAGTCCATTTTTTCTTAATTCTCAGGAGTATCTCCCTACTCTTACATGCCACTTTGGAAGGACAAGAATCTCCACTACATCCTCTGTCATAACCGTTAGACCCATACAGAAGTCTCAGGTACCCTTAGGGCAAAAGACAATACGTTTCATTGCAGGCAAATCTATTTCCTATACAGTCTTTGTTTTCATTTTCAAATTTGTGTTGTGTTTCTTTCCTGGGGTAAGTTCCTTTTGGAGTAACTCTTCAGCTAAGTGTCTTCCAGATGCTAAGCTTCTCAGACCCAGAAGCTAGCAAATAAAGAGGCTCTCCCTCAGCTTTGGGGACAGAGGGGTTATTGGGTTCCAGGCAAAACATAGTCTGTAGATATGAAGTTTCGTAAGACTTTTTCTTCATTTTCTCCTCTGGTTTAATGTAATGACCAAGTTACATGTCATTCACTTTGCTTGGTGTACCAGCATTTTCAGCCATTCCCTCTGATACTAAACTGGGCTATTATAATTGTATCTCTTAATGAAGTTGGTCTTGTATATTGAGCCCTCCTCCCTTTCCCTGTCAGTCATGCACACTAAATATGGGGAATTTTACTGCTTCAGCAACAGAAAATGTAACAAAAAACTATAACCATCTTATTTCATAAGGAACAAGTTTGAGTGTTCTAATTTTACATCTTACATGTGTTTTGGAGACTGTTTCCTTTCCAGTGATTGCCCAGCATGGCAGATGTTTAAAATGCACTTTGCTATTTTCATTTTCAATTGCGTGCCAAAAGAGCTAGTGTGTCTTTAATGAAACAATACACACAAAAATACAAAGGCCTATTTGGCAAATACTATGTCATCATAATTCAGTCCTTCAGACATTTCTCAGTGCTGCTCATTAAGTTTATTATCACAAATGAAGTTTGTACAAACCCTGTTTTGAATGCTGTGTTGACTCACACATAATAGAGTAAGAAATGTCTAATAGTGATGTAATCCCACAGGACAAATCTTTTTACTGCAAAGTAATGCAAATAATACTCTGTGTTGCATTAAATTAGCATGAAGCTGATAAAGGGTAAAACCTATCAGCTGTATCGTTCTCAATTTTGCTGTTCACTGGTAGTGCTAGCAGTTGCGGCATCAAGTACAGAATGACAAACCTGATGAAAAAGTCCTTTAATAGAAGCTCTGTATCTAACAATAGTCATGTCGTGCCAGAAGACCAAGAAAAAGTAGATAATACAGGAAGTAATTTATGTATTCATCTAGATTAGATGAAATGTTGAATGTGGAAAGACTGATAAGCTTTAAACAATTTCTCTTATGAACCATGTCTGTCTTTGGTTGGCTGTTGTGTACGTACTTATTTTGGGGCATTTTTGTGTAGGTTATATAAACTTGCTTTTGTGTTGTTTTTTGTTGTTGTTGTTTGGTCTTTTTTTTCTTTTGTTTTATTTTAAGGTAAATTGTAGGGGATGAGGTATATTAAAGAACATTCTTGGATGAAACAAATGTTGTATATGGGTCACTACCACTAGTCAATGTTGGGGAAAAGTAGCATTTATATTACAAGTAAGTAAAACCAGTCACTCAGTTATTCTTGAATAATCATGAACTAATTATTCAAGTAGTCTTTTGCCCATAGATTTTATCTTTATCATCTGCCTAGAATAAAGTACTATGCATTGTTCTTCCCAGTTTTCTCACATGCTTTGGGTAGGAATAAATGAGGTTGTCCTTTCCCGGACTAGTTAGCTTTCTCTGAACATTGCACCAGCTCCACCTTCTAGCATTTATAAGGTTGGTTATAAATATATTGCTCCTTCCCATCCATTCCCTGTCAAAACCACATCATCTTCTTCACAGTGCAAACAGCTGACTTTTCTCAATATTCCAGACCAAGCAGGGAAGCATAAATCAACTGTCTCCTTTCCTTAAACATCCATAAGAAATTGTATGTTTACTCCTTCATGCTTTCATACATGTAAGCTATGGTACCAATTGCTCCTATAAGTAATTTCTACTAGACTTTTTCACTTTGAGTCTTCATAGAAAGTCTAAATCCTTTCCTTTTTGTCACCCTCAGTGTTCACTATATCTCTCTGCTTCATTGAGTACGCTTTCCTTAATCTTTGTGAAGAAATAACCTATTTAGGAAGTTTCCTTTTGAACAACCATGATAGGAAACTGCCTGCAATAGCAGGGGACCAGAATACCCCTGTCTTATATTCCTATCTAATGAGAGAACTGATAATATGATGAGTGGATAAAAGACACCCATCTTATATTAATAAAATGTGATTATCGAATAAATCACTCTTGGATGTAATGTATTGATTTTGCCTTTTCTTCTTTTTTTTTTTTTTAAAAAAAGTCATGTAATTTGATTTACTATTCAAAAATACATATTTTGAACACTTCATATGCTTGTGGTAAAAGAATGCTGAAGTTGCAAAGGCAAGCACTCAGGAAGATATAAATGGTTTGAATTAAAGCTACCCATAGGTCATAATTTGGTCCTCTAAATTGAGGTATATACTTTAACTGCTGGGTTATACAGGGAGTCTTCTATTCAGAAAATTTACTGCTAACAAAAATGCTTACTGTGAAATACAGGAATATAAAAGTGGAATTTCATTCCTAAATTCCAATTCAGCTCCCACTGAAAATCCCCGAAGCCTCATGTTCAGATAGTAGATCTTGAAATTATTTGGAGAAATGTGCTTACGGGCTTGAACACACATGGCAGGCAGAGGTTTGGTCTTTGCTTCTGAGGTGTAACTGTACTGTATTCAGTGACAGTCTGCTTGAAAATATGTAGCAGCCTTGGAGGCAGGACCAAGATGTTCTGTAAGAATCAGTTGCTTTCTGAATTTTAATCCGTGCTTATAAATCTTTCTCTCCTAACTCCACTGTGGCTTGACTTCAGTAGTAGGGATGGTAGGTGACATGGAATAAAACTGGTTTGAGAGAAAGAGTAAAATCCTCAACTTTTTTTTTTATGTCTTTTCCAATCTTACAGTTCATCACTATCTTTTAATTCCTTTATTTACTGTCTTTTCAGAGAAAATTAATGAGTTAGGCCAGGAAAAAAAGGAAAAGGAAAAAAGGTGCTTATGCCAGAACCATGGATAAGCACCAACAAAGGTTTCACTTCCCCTCAGCTGTCATAATCACATTGTAAAACTGCAACAGCAACAAAGCTTCCACAGAACTCTAAGGAACATTTGATAATTTATCTTACTCTCACTGTTCTTCAGGATGTACCCTATACATCATTAACTACCTATCCTACTACTATACCTTATTAACTACCTTGTCCTGAAAACAGGATAATTTTATTTCAATGGTTGTTTCATTATTTGTCTGCCAATTGAGATATTATAGTCTCTGTCTCAAAATGCAGAACTGAAAAACATTAGCTGAAGGTTGGCATTGTCTATTTATGTGGGATATCCATAATGAACCCTAAAGAGGTGCAAGAAAAAATGAGATTATAGCAGTATCATTTACTGATACAGAAAAGCAAAAGCTAGACAGTCTGATAAAATGGTTCAAATACTGTTCTTGCCACAGGTAGATGAAAGCCTGGGACCAAATCTCACACTGATCTATAAAGGTGTTCTTTTTTTTCAGAAACTGGCTCTGGTGATTATCTGGTTTAGCTCATTGATGGCAAGCTTTTTCAAGCTTGAATTGCAACTCACACATAGCTAAGGACAAAGTCAATATGTGACAAATGATAATGTTTTATTTACATCTTACCCTTTGGACATAAAACTAGGCTTTTAAACACGGTTCAAGGAAATGCAAATGGAGATGCCACACAGGTGAAGTTTTCTCACGAACATCATCATGTTTTAACCTTGTTTTAAACACTATAAATGAAAACTAGACTTTATTGTGAAGCACGAGAAAACAGGATCGATCTGAGAATACATCTGTTTTTCTTACCAAGGAGTCTGAAGAAGATACAGAACAAAATTTTGTAAAAGCATATTTGTAAGTTCAGCTGTCTCTAATTTCAGTGTTTCAGGAGCTTTGAAATTTCCTTTTCACATCCAAAACCAAATTACATGACATGTTATGTGTTTTGACAGTTGTCTACTGAAGTAATGGAACGAATTAGAATTATTTGCAAATAGCCATGTGGAGTATTTCTCACCTAGTCAGTCTGACAATATAAAAATACTCCATCTACTTCCAAAACTGTGTGAACATTTTGGCAGAAGGTAGATCTAATTTATCTGATACTAACACTATTTCAAATAAAATGAGCTGCAATGTGTCCTTCCTTCCATGTAACTTGCAAGATTTAAAAGTTGTCTTTCTTTTTTATTGTTTCATTCTTTCTGCTCATATAGCCTGACAATCATTGAGTTATTTATCATCCACTTATTACTTCTCAACTGCTGGAACCAGTCTGCTTTTTGTAACAAAACGGAAAAGTGTATTAGATTGGTTTAGATGAGATAGATGACGTGCACCTGACTGTGCACAGAATAATCAAGTGGTGATATTTGGATTTGGCTTTGCTTGATCTAAATGAAGTGAATATTTACCTTGATCAATCAGACTGAATAACAATGATGCACTTCACAGAGACTAAAATTGGTGTTCTCAGGACAGCACCATGTGATTTCAACCTCCAGACCAGACTAGCAAAATGCTCCACTGCTCTTATACCCGACAGCTTTATTTTCACATGTTCAATTTAGCAAAGCTCAAAAGGAATTCTGAAAGTTGTCTGTCTCATAAAATGTTACCTAGATCTCAATTCAGGAAAATTGTTCCACTATAATGTTCCAAACTAATGTAAAATAAAACGGACAAGGAAAACAAAATGATTTGGATAAAAAATCCTATTCACTAGAGATTGCTTATCAGCATACATGGTACACTTTACACTCAATTATATAAATGGTTGCTGTTGTAAATGTGGAATGAACTGTGTTATAGTATTGACCTAAAGCCTGATCTTAAATTGTTCTGAAGTTAAGTACAGTTCATTTGGGGCCTTACTTTAAGTTGTATTCTGACCATCAAATAAAACCACTTATTGTAGTAAGAAAGGTTTCAGGAAAGGAAGGTTTCCTAGGTGCCAGTCCAAGCCTTATTAAATTGTGTGTATGAAAACAAGCAAAACCATAATATAAAATAAATCTTTCCCAAAAATGCACTTAAAAGAATTTATAAATATTAAAAATTTATGGGCATATGCTAGTAATAGATACCAGGAACAACTCCTCTGTGTTTTGTAGATAGTTCTAGATGATGTACACAGAAATTGTTATAGCTGAAATCATGATGATGATTAAATCTTTCATTTAAGTAATTGTTTAGTTATTGAATATTTATTAACATTGTCCTAAATAACTATTCTTCCTCCTTCCTGTGTTTTTCTCTTTTCAGTCTCCTCCTCACGAACACCACACTTTTGTATGGTGTAATGTTAGTAGCACTTGCAGGAATACCATCAGTACCAACACTTAAAATAACAGCATCACTTCAGTGAGCAACTGAAAAGACCTGGTGGTACTGGGCTGGTATGTCAATAAGACGCTTAAATTTTACAGAAACTGTTCTCTTCTAAAGTGGCTGCTGTTAACTTGTCTGGTATTAAATTTTATCATCAATCATTCTTACTAACTGTGTACCACTTTTTCATATTCTAAGACCTTTACAAACCTTCTGCAAGTTCAGCCATTTCTTTAACAGGGTTTCATTTAAAATGTGGAGAGAATCATTCCCTTTCCTTCTCTTTTACTGAAATGACCTACTGTATTGGTGAGATGCCCAGTGTTTCAAAGCACATTGAGTGCAGATGTCGCATCCAAAACACAAAGTTGCTGTGAAAACTCAATATGTGAAAACTCAATATATGAAAACTCAATACAGGGTCCTAATTCAAAAGCTGTTGAAGCACTGAAACCCCCGAAGGAAGTAAAAAAAAAAAAGTAAAAAAAAAAAAGAAGTCCTGACTTCAGTGACCATGGAGAAAGCCAAAAAATGCAAAAAATGCCTTTCATTACAGTACTGCTGTGTACAACATTAAGGTACATTCATTACAATGAATGCAAGTAATGGACAATGGGAACCCGTAACGATGCACTTAGCAGTGAGAATGGTTCTCACAGTGTAAGTGGGGTTGAGGGAGCAATTTGACAAAGAAGAAGGTCATATAGCAGATGATTATCAGCTTGCTCTTGCAACACAGAGGGTTATTTAACAGAAAGCACATGGCAGATTGTGTCAGGAGAAAGGTTTTCTACTGTTAGAAACAAAATGGAGATCGTAGCAAAGAAGGTGGAGTTGTAAAGTACTTTAAAGACAGTGAATGTGAAATTAAATTAGGAGACTCAGTGACCAGATTGCAGAAAGGTAGAAAACAAGTTCCAAATGATAAAAATAATTTTAGTGGCCAGACATCAGACTTCAAATGACAGACACTGATGAAAAGAGCACAATTCTTAAGACCAAAAATAGCTACAGCATTGAAAGCTTTAGCTGTGATGTGTTTTCTTCCCTCAGGTTTTGAATGAACTCTAAAAGAAAATTGAATTAAATTCTAGTAAGGGGAGAAGAAGAATATGAAGAATAATAAATGAAACAAGTCAACAAGGATGATTAAGGGATTGGAGCGTCTCCCTTATGAGGAAAGGTTGAGAGAGCTGGGGCTCTTTAGCCTGGAGAAGAGAAGGTTGAGGGGGAGACCTTATTAATGCTTATAAGTATCTGAAGGGTGGGTTGAAGGAGGATGGAGCCAGACTCTTTTCAGTGGTTCCCAGTGACAGGACAATGGGCCTGACAATCAGCTTGGGCAATGGGCCCAAGCTAGAACATAGGAAGTCCCATTCAAATATGAGGAAAAGCTTCTTTATGGTGAGGGTGATAGAGCATTGGAACAGGCTGCTAGGGAAGTTGTGGAGTCTTTCTCTTTCTCTGGAGACCTTCAAGACTTGCCTGGATGCAGTCCTGAGTAATGTGCTCTAGCGAATCCTGCTTTAGCAGGGTAGTTGGACTAGATGAACTCTAGAGGTCCTTTCCAACTCTGACCATTCCATGAATATGTGATTCCATGAAGTCAAAATACCACCAAGTTCTTGAGTCTGGGAATAAAATATTCAATTAAGGATTTAAAAGTTCTCTATAAGGCCTGACATTTAAGACTGCAGGTTTTGTTGAGCAGCCAGTTTGCCCATCCAATATACATGAAGACCTCAGATCCCACACGCTGTGCAGGGAACTGCTTGGTAGGAATGATAAGCGTAGAGATATATCAGAAGTCCCAGTACCCTGTAGGGCTGTAGGTGTACATGTTTGTGTGTGCTCACAGTTTTATCTTTTCGTGAGCCACATGTGCATTTTGGGCACCACCTGTCTAAACAGGATGTCGTGATGGTAGACCTGTTCACTTTTATGTGACAGGACATGGTTAGAATGATTGATCAGTGAAGGATCTCTACAGGCCAAGAGGGTTCACTTTCACTTCTTAATCATCTTAATCATCCTTATCACCCTAATTTTCAAGCTGCAATCACTTCTAAGATCAGGATCCTATGCATTTATTGATCTGAAGTGGTACTCCTGCAAGCAGTTGCTGCTACAGCAAGTGGCATCGAGACTGAAAACAAATGGGGATTTTTGGTGGATAAATTTCCAGCAAGATCGACAAATTGATTTGCCTCACTGCATAGATAGATGAAATGCAGGAGGCAGTGGGAATGTTCAGTTACAGACATGGGGGAAAGTTGTCACTCTCAGCATAGCATTGTCCCACATGGACCTGAGGCACCCAGGAAGCCTCATTGCCACTGGCAGGGACAGGGAGAGATCACATCACATTTTATCATGTTGAAGAAATAGGGAAAGGAAATGAGAAAAGAAAAACTGAAGTTATTTGTATACCAACAATAAAACAACAAAGCAAATGCTAGAAGTTAGTGTATTTTTAATGACATAGTTAACAAAAATATTTTGAGTTTCGCTTTGTAACAGAACTACATGAGGGAGAATGTGTGGGATGAATGGACAGTTACTAGGAACAACTGGTATGGCTGCAAACAGTGGCAATTATAAAAGATAGTGTCACAGAGCTTGAAATGTTTCAGTAAGGAAGCCATACAGATTTAAAAAAAAATAATCTAGAAGTTTTTATGTTTGTGCATCAAAAATTGAGAAATATTGGCAGAAATATATACCTTGCTGTATTCTGATACATGAATAAAAGCCAGAGAACAGAGATGCTCTTCTGCAGTGTGACAGAGACACCTGGATCCAGAGCACAGGGAAATCTATGAATGTGAAGATACGCAAGCATGTGGCAGTATTTGTACCAGACTCATGAACTCTTCCTACCTGAGAACCTTTTGTTTCATTGGTGCTTAAAAATAATTTTTATTTGATTTACTGTTCTTGGTTTGTGTGTTTTATTGAAGAATAAAATCACATAGTGTTCATTTTGCATATTGTATTGACAGCATTTATTGTTAAAATCACAACAAAATAAAGGTTTACTTGTAAAAACAAAGGTGTTGAGCTATATTTTCTCCACATAAGTTGGACATTATATGACTGCCTAGAGGCCATTTAATTTTTATGAAACAGGTGCATGCACATCATTTGAATATATGACAAATTGGAAGTCATATAAAAAAAGGATTTTTCAGATGTTATATGAAAGGGCAGCTGTCTTGGAAATCCTAAGTATGATATCTTTTTAGTTTTGATAAAAGGCTTAGTGTACATCCTGTCTAATAATGCTTTTCTTTTTAATTTGCCACTTGCTTTTAACTTCTGGCTTTATAATTAGAATGCAAATTTTTCTTCTGAATAACACTTGAAAGAGAAAAAAAATAAAACAAAAGAGAAGAAAAGCAAACAAAACCTACATACTTTCATTGCTTGCCAATGCCACAATTTGGTTTATGTTTCATTTTTTTAGGATCTCATAAAGACAGATATATATCAGAAGAAAAATACGGTTCATAGCACTGAAAGTCAGTGATGCAAATAACAGAGATTCCGAATCTATTTGCAGAAATGTACAGTCTTCATTGTCAGACCCAGATGCTTGCAAACCCAGGAAACTGTATTATAAAACAAACAAGCAATCAAACAGCTTGAAGGAAAGGTCTCCTTAGCTCGATTTATTAAGTGAAATCTTTAATATCCCATATGGCAGCTTGGCTCTTCCAAGAAGCACAGATATGTAGATGAATGTACTGAAGTGTGCTGACCAGCACTAGTGGAAAAATTGATACCACCCAGGGGAAAGAAGTGCTTGCAGCAGTATTTTTCACTAATGTCACTTGTGATGCATTTCCAGGTAGTCCATTTTGCCCTAGTACACTTTCAGTCAAACTGGTGATCTCCATTTAGCTTGTTGTTTAGAGGAATCTCTAGGCATCTTGGTTTAATGAAGTGGAGGGCGTTTATAAGATTCATCTTGTTATCTAACACAGCTTGCTTATATCAAAATATTTCATGCAGGAAATCCAAACAAAAGGATTTACAAAGGTTTTAAAAACCATTATTCAAGTAAATGGAAAATGGGCAAAGCACACATTGTTTAAAGTGTTAGGCAAATCAACAGAAATTTTTCTTTTACCTGAAAATAAGTGAATATGGTTGATTTTTGCTTAAGGTTTTCTGTCATCCAGGGATAAGTGCTTTTATTACAGTGACTTCTGGCAGAGCTTTGTGGTTCCTCTTCATTAGGGAATTATAGGATTTTATAGTTGCTTTTTACGAGGAACAGGAGTTTGGAATATGAAATGTAAAACATACGATAGACTCATCCTCAACAATATTGAATATCATCTTATCCTCTCTCTAAAAACTGCTAGAACTTATTTTGTATTATTTAAATACCTTCTCTATTATGATATTTCAATGCTATATTACTTTACATCTTGTAATACTAACATGTACAGAGTCAAGAGAAATATGTCTGTTCTTTCTCTCTCTTTCTTCCTTTCTATTTTTTCTTTTCCTTTTCCTTTTCCTTTTCCTTTTCCTTTTCCCTTTCCTTTTCCTTTTCCTTCTCTTTCTTCCCTTTGCTCATCCCTTCCCCCCATCCCTCTCTTTCCCTTTTCCCTTTTTTACCAAGCTCATCTTGTCTGTTTTTGACATAAAAGTTTTTGCTTGAGATAAATCTCAAGATCATGCAAACAACTACAAGGCTCCCTTTGCTCACTTCTACTCCACCATAGTAAAAGAAAAATTGTTCAATATAGTCAAAACTTCCTGCCATTAACTTTTATATTCATTTTTAAAAGGGCTTCTACATCAATAAAGATAATAATAGTTGACAAAAACACATCACACAGAAATAAATATTTTAGTTTCCCTTTGAGCATTATTAGAGGATATTTGTATAGCAGTATTTTCGGGAGAAGTCTTGTGTATAAAAGTTGGCAAGCCATTAGCTCTTCTTCCTATCAGCAACTAAACTAGAAATCACTTGAAGATATTACAACAATTTTGGATTGTTTATTACCATTTAGTCTTCTTTACTGTTCATTTCTAACACCAAAAAAAATACATTTCTTTAACTCTTATTTTAGAAAAGTTTAACTTTCGTATCTTCTGTGATATATGTAAATTGCAAATATTAATAATCCTGTCAGAAAAGCACTTAGAGTTATGGCATCTTTACATGCCTTTTCCATAGCAATTGATATTTCCCTAGAAGCAACACTGCTGGAATTTATGAGCCAGTGAATGAAGAAAAATAGCCAGCAAATTAGTGATAATATAGACTTACTGTTAGTTTTGCCACCGGCAAACTGTGTATTCAGTACTGGCAACAGGCTCATTTAGACTTTGTATAAAGCATTTGTGGTACTTAGTCATACCCTGAAGCAGCATTACTCTGTAGTTTTGCCTTCAAGTAGAGGTTTATCATAAAAAACATTTTTTATTACTGTTTTGTTGGTGGCGGTTATGTGTTTTCTGGTGCTTTTTATATGGCATTTTGGTAAATAAAATCAGAGACATTCAGATTGCTAGTCAGTCTTACTTGTCAGTTTAAATATCATCTCAAATAAGAAAAGAACTCACAAATCCTTTGGAAATGGACTGCTAATGTAATATTTAATCCATTAGACATTATGGCTTTGTTCATTAATTTCTTTAACAAAGATCTAAAATGCACCAACCTTTCCTTTTAGATCCAGACCATCTCCATTAATATCTCTTAGAAATGACTTTGTTGTTTTCAAAGTTTACAGCTAGTAGCAGAAAGCTGAATTTATGTATATTGCTGCCAAATTGAGTTTGTAGCAATGTTAATTATTAGATGAAAGGCCAGGTTATGATACTTTCTGTTGTCTAAGGACATTTTCTCTTTGCCTGTTGCAACCATGGCTCTATGAATATAACCAATTCAAAGTCCTATTGCCAGTTCTTTCCTGCCATGGGGCAGTGTTTGTTGGTTGGAATAAACACATTGGAAAAATAACTGTATTGATGTGGTAAAGACTATGCATTTTATCTGGTCTCTGGACCTGGGAAAGCATAAAATTTTTAAAATTTGTGTATTTCACATCAATTTAATTTCCTTAGATGATAACAATAATAATAATAATAATAATCAACCCTCTAACAAAGATTTTCATAATCATAACTGTATTCAGAATTCCTTTAATTAAAGGAAAGAGTTGATTAAGTTCTCTCACTCCTGCTGGCCACCTGAGGTGAGCATGTCTTATTATTTGCTGCTTAAAAACTTAGGTTCCTTATGTAATTTAGTCCCCTGAGTTCTTCCAAACCAACTTATTTTATACGTATTTGGCAGGAAAAAAAATGACTTTTCCTTTTAGATTTTTTTTTTCTCAAAGGTTTTCTTCAATAGTTCAAAGCTTTTGTCCAAGGAATGGTACGTATCTTCCAAGATACCAATAGATTTCCATATACTACTTAGTTCTTTTGATTAAAACCTCATAACATTTAGTCAGGTTTGGCTTTTTGCAGATGTTTTTTGACAAAACAGATGACAAAGGCTTGAATCTACACTAGAAGTTCCTTGCAAGAGGAGCAGAGACTGCTGTTACTTCTAGAACTGATGATAAAACACATAATTTGATCTCAAATCATGCTACTTTTTCTGTCTGGTCTCGGGGAAGAAATGCCACTGAGAAGAAATATTTCATTTATGTAGGAACATATAGCTATCAGTGTTTGCAGAACTGCAGCAGGTAAGTCCTTAAGGTTACAATAGAATACCACTATCTGTCTGTTTTGTGTCTTAAATTTATTACATAATTACTCTTGTATTATTATTGCATCTTTAAGTTAAGATTTAGCAACCAGAGAGAACACAGCAGAAGAATGCCTAGAACTGCTCTTACCTCATTATGATGTAGTCTTAGGGATTTGCCTGTGAATGTGATATGCTCCAGTTCATACAAGTCTCCTAAGGCATTGGAGATTCATAGACTTTCTTTCATTCATGTTCATTTCAATTTTTTTATGATGATTAGCCAGAAGAATTGAAAGCTTTTACCTAATTAGACCTGCCCTGTCTTTTTTTGAAATTATTATCCTAGAATGAAGCATTTCTTCAAAGCTACAGGATGAAGGGTTTTTTTGTATGAATTCAAAATTAAAAGTCTTAACTTCAATTTTAACTAAGGCATTGCTCCTTCTTTGAGAAAAAGGAGAGAAAACAGAAATAAATTACCCCTCAAGTTGACATTTCTTATTTGTGACTATAGATCTTTTCACTCATTCATTTTTCAAATATTTTGGAAACTCCTGCTTTTGATAATTTATACATACTGCTGGTAGAACAGGCAGAAGATTCAGAATAATCTGGGCTGCACTTTGTGCATTGGAGGGAAGTCCATCTTTAATAATATCTATAAAGATTTAGAGTATGATCTAGTGTACATAGGCTTGGAAACCAGAATCTTTTTTACATAGATTCTCTTATTGTAAGCTATTTATATTTTCAAAAGAAGTAGTGGGTAAAAGTTTTAAAAAAATATTTTTACTAAAAAAAAAA
>VZRU01009543.1:26018-37060 GCA_013398155.1 Pedionomus torquatus | reverse complement strand
CTGCCCATGGCAGGGGGGGTGGATGATCTTGGAAGGTTCCTTCCAACTCTAACCTTTCTCTGATTCTATTTTAATTTATAAATGTTTTTAATTTTGAAAAAACTTGGTAATGACAGTGACTATCACTTGTGCTTTTCACTTAGAAAGAAGATCTGGACATTGTGTGTGAGAGATTTACTACCAGTAAACTGCAAAAATTTGAAGACTTGGCTAGTATTTCTACATACGGTTTTAGGGGTGAGGTAAGCTCTTTATCATGGTTTTCACATTGCTCATTTTTGTTATCCTGTTGTAGTGGGGTCATGAATACATTTCAAAACACACTTGTATATCTTTCAATATTAGATTGATGCCTGGGGAAGGTATATATTCCTTGTGCTTTCTGGAGTAGGAAGATATTTTTTTAGGTATAATAAGGCCTGTATTATCAAATGTTGCTTCAGGAACCTACAGGTAAAAGCAATGAAAGATTTGAGTGGAAGGTGAATCTTTTACTTCAGACATTCAGTGGTGAAAAACAACATTTGAAATGCACATTTTTCTTCCTTTGCTTTTTCCAGTAGTCAAATTGAGTATCTTTGACCCCTCAGATATACTAGTTCTCCAGATTCTCATACTCTATATCTAAATTTGTCTGGAAGAACAGTCCAGGATGAGTTTAGCTTTCCTCCTTCAGGTGGACAACAAGATATATAAGTATGTTGCCTGTACACACAGATCCTTGCACACTCCAGAAGGCAGACTGCTTGAGTACTCTCCTCACATACTTCCAGCTCCACAGCCAGTGGAATCTGGTCCTGGGGCTGGTTTCAGAAGGCTGTGTAGACAATACCAGTGAGTTTTCCAGTAAAAGCATTGTAATTTGTAATATTAACTACATCAGGAGAAGAACTTGGGCAGGGATGAAAAAGTAACTAGTTCAGATGTTTTTGTTAACATGAAAGAAAAGAAAGGGCACAACTGCAATAACTCTGCAAATTTCTTTTAGTTCTGTTACATGGTTAGCTGCTTGCCTTGTCAGATAAAATGAAATATTAGAAAAGCCAAAGGAAGCATAAATGTCAGTGTTATAGGTACTAAAATTTGTTAAGAGTTTACTCACCTGCAATTTTCTTTTAAGGATTTTTGTTAATTATTTGCAAGTGGTATATCAAAAATTAGTGATGCTGTTTATAGGGTGGACACTCATCAGTGATCTCCAGAGAGAGGATTACAATAATGCTTTCTCTTTCTCTAGGCATTGGCTAGCATCAGTCATGTTGCCCATGTCACAGTAACAACTAAAACAGCTGATGCAAAGTGTGCATACAGGTACGCTGCTTGTTATCCAAGGGACTTCCACTGCATGTAATAATGAACAGATGTATTTCATTTTCATTTCAGTGCTTTTATAAAGGAGGAGGGTGGGGTAAGGAATTAAGTGTTTCTAGGGTAGTTACAAAAAAGATACAGAATGTGAAAAAACATGGTTTGAGTGATGATTATTCCAGATTGTAAAGTGACCTTGAGCTAAACAATACATTTTAAAAGTTAGGGGTGGGGAATCATAAAGCGAATTCTTCTTTAGCAGCCCATGTAGGGTAAACTTTTGTCTTTTTCTCCATTTCAGCATAAAATTATGTGTATATACATAATCAGCCTCTCTTGCAAATTTGATGAGTCTCTGAACACAGGAACTTGCAGCTTAGTTTGCTTTTGCGTGACGTCAAATCCTATTCAAAAAAGGTTTTGAATATTCTTCTGAAAATTTACCCTAAATATAAGCAAGCCTTCCATTGACTTTTCAACTACTTCTAAGAAAATGAAGAGGGGAGGAGAGGGGAAGAGAAGCTTTGCATCTTGTTTTTTCAAAAGATTCTTGCATGAGGTGTGTAGGGTATGTGAGAGGACAAAAACATATGCCCTTTGAAGGCATCTTTGAAGGCATATACAGGCACCTGTAGAACTTTGTGAAAGACCTACATAGGTCAGAAATCTCTTATGCTCCAAATCCTGTTAAAAGCCAAAAAAGGAAACAGATTGTATATGTAAAGTCAAGATTTTCTTGTAACCGAAGTGTAAAGTCCAGTGGAAGAATTATTACTACTCCAGGTGTAGATAAAATATAGTAATCCTGCCTCTACAGGCGAAGTCTCAGTAATGTAAATAGACATGTAAATAAACATGTATCTTGTTATCTGCCCCTTTGTCCCTGTTGTTATTCCCTCTGTCCCACTGCCCCTCTGGGTCCTAACCTCAACAAAGACAGCTTTTGTCTACCAGAAAGGTGGGGGAGGTTGCAGCCAATTGTCAATGTCCCAACTTGTATGCTGGGAAAATCATGGCGATGATTCGTTTATTCATTCAGGCTGAGAGAGCTGGGGCTGTTCAGCCTGGAGAAGAGAAAGCTCCAGGAAGACCTTAGAGCAACCTTCCAGTGTCTGAAGAGAGGGAAGAGTTGGAGAGGGACTCTTTGTCAGGAATTGTAGTGATACAACAAGGGGTAACAATTTTAAATTGGAAGATGGGAGATTTAGACTAGATCTTAGGAAGAAATTCTTTGCTGTGAGGGTGGTGAGGCACTGGAACAGGTTGCCCAAAGAAGTTGTGGCTGCCACATTCCTGGAGGTGTTCAAGGCCAGGCTGGATGGGGCTTTGAGCAACCTGATCTGGTGGGAGGTGTCCTTGCCCATGGCAGGGGGGTTGGAACTGGATGATCTTGAAGGTTCCTTCCAACTCTAACCATTCTATGATTCTATGATGATGATAATGAGATTGCTTTTGTCTTTTTCTTTTTGTCATCATCTGTCCTTGTAAATCTAGATGCCTGACAACTTTTTATTTTCACCTTAGAGCTACTTACATTGATGGAAAAATTAAAGCTTCTCCAAAACCCTGTGCTGGAAATCAGGGAACTCAGATCACGGTAGGTTTTTGTGCCTGTTCTCCCTGTCTCTTTTCTGTTCTCTGATTGTTATGCTTGCACCATTTATGTGTTACATTGGAAGATACGCTACAGTATCACATTGTAGAATATTTTCCAAATGATGTTGTGTAGTTTTGTTGGGGTTTTTAATTTTGTTTTCTTCACCAAAGACAGCAATGTAAATTTCAAAAGATCCTCTTTGCTATCCTACGAAAAAAAGAACAGTCATTTACTATCAGAAATATTTCATAATCCTTCTTGGACTGCTGAAAGCCCCAGTGGACAGTCAGGGATACAAGAAACTCAGAATACAGAGGAGTTGTCAACATTGTAAGAGAAGATTTTTTTTAAAATTATCTTTAAGCGTGATCATTTTCTCTCTAGGTTGAAGATCTCTTTTACAATGTAAATACAAGGAGGAAAGCTTTAAAAAATCCAAATGAAGAATATGCAAAAATACTAGAAGTCGTTAGCAGGTAAACTGAAATTGTAGGCTCCAATTTTTTATCCAGGTGTGGGAGTACTGAGGTTTTTCAGAGGGACTGGCTTATGTGTGCTTGATGTAATTTTTTTGTTTGTTTGTTTTATGTTGGTTTGGGGTTTTTTAACTATTTGTAAGCGTACAGTGTTAGATAACAATCCAGTTTGATAGAGAGGAGAAACAGTTATTCAGTCTATGACTATTATCAGTAAGAATTCCAGTAAACAAATAGCGATAGACTTCAATGAATGAACTCTCAGTGAATTCCAAGTCAAAACTGTGCGGGGGCATTGAGATTTGGCGGAGTATGAAAAAGCTGAATGACAATTTCATGTCCTCAAAAAACAAGCAAACAAAAACCAAGATGGTCCCTACCGGACTCCTTTTGTTGCGTGTTTTGCTATGTGCAGAGAGTTTTGCAAGTAGAGTCTGCACAATTTAATCAAAATCATAGAATCATAGAATAGTTGGAGTTGGAAGGGACCTTCAAGATCATCCAGTTCCAACCCTCTTGCCATAGACAGGGACACCTCCTACTGACAAGGTTGCTCAAAGCCCCATCCAGCCTGGTCTTGAACCCTTCCAGGGATCGGGTATCCACAACTTATCTGGGCAACCTGTTCCAGTGCCTCGCCACTCTCACAGCAAAGAATTTGTTATCTAATCTAAATCTCCCCTCTTCCAATTTAAAACCATTGCCCCTCATCCTATGGCTCCTCTGCCTGACAAAGAGTCCCTGTCCAGCTCTCCTGTAGCCCCCTTCAGATACTGGAAGGCTGCTATAAGGTCTCCCTGGAGACTTCTCTTCCCCAGGCTGAACAGCCCCAGCTCTCTCAGCCTGTCCTCACAGGAGAGGTGCTCTGTCCCTCTCATCATCTTTGTGGCCCTTTGCTGGACCTGTTCCAACAGGTCCATGTCCTTTCTACGTTGAAGACTCCAGAACCAGACACAGTATTCCAGGTGGGGTCTCACAAGCTCACAGTAGAGGGGGAGAATCACCTCCCTGGCCCTGCTGGTCATGTTTCTTTTGAGGCAGCCCAGGATACAGCTGGCTTTCTGGGCTGCCAAGCAAATAATAAGCAAGTAAAGCAAATAAAGAAAAATAACTGCTTTATATCTTCAGTAGACACTAAAGCTAGCAGAGTAGCAAGGCTGTATGCTAAGGGGGGAGCTAACCCTGCTCCCCACAAATGAGCTTCTTCAGAGTCTTTACTGGCCAGGCAGACTTCAGCCAGGAGATGAAGTGTCAGATCCCTGTGCCCTGTAGAACAGGCAGATCTGAAGCCTTGCTGAGTTAAAGGCTTCCAACTCATTAGGTTTTGGGGTTTGGTTTTCCATTAGTATTTTACATCTTTTCAATACAGTTTTTATTTTGTCTTGAATTTTTGAGTTAGTAACTGTCCCAGTCACAACAGTCTAACCTCTGCATTTTAACAATTCTGATCTTACAAGGTTGTACTGTGTGTTCTTTCTCACAACGTAGCAAATTCCCTAGGAGTTCAAGCCAGGGTTGTGCCGCTGCAGTGTATCAGAACTTAGTCCTGGGATTGCAGACAGCTGAACCATTTGGGTCAGGGAAGTTAGAAGGGCATAAGCTGTTTTTCAGATCCTTTTTCATACTTGTTGATACTTGAATCTGTTATACCGAAGGTTTTCCAGTTGTTAAACTTGTACAGTGAAACTGAACTAACTAGGACTACGCTGATCAGTTGGGGTAATTTTTATTTTTTTTGAGAAATAAACTAATCTGATCCTTTAATTTCATGTGGTTACAGGTGAGTTATAAATAGAAAAAAAATATCCTTTTCTATTTGTTGAGTATACAAAAGCTCAATTTGGTTCAAATCATGTTACAGTGTAAGAGGATATGAAATTTTTGGTCCCCATTATCAGCTGCTTTTCAGGATTCAGGGAAAGCAACCTTTTCTTTCACATACAGCAGTCTTATGTTTATCTGTTTTTCAGATATGCCATCCATAACTCGGGCATCAGCTTTTCAGTTAAAAAGGTATGTAAATAAAGTTTAAAGAGTGTCTATATATCAAAATATGCCAGAAAATTTGCACTGACTGCATCTTTTGCAATGGTAACAGTGTATAAAGCTGAAATGGTGATGTGTATATTGATGCAGTTTGGTTAGTTAATACCTGTGAGTCCTGGTGGACAACAAGGTGCTTGTGAGCCAGCAACATACCCTTGTGGCTAAGAAGGCCAATGGCATCCTGGGATGCATCAGGTTGAGGGAGGTCATCCCACTCCTCTACTCTGCCCCAGTGAGGCCCCATCTGGAGCACTGTGTCCAGTCTGGGGCTCGCCAGTTCAAGAAGGACAGGGAACTGCTGGAGAGGGTCCAGTAGAGGGCTACAAAGATAATGAGGGGCCTGGAGCATCTCTCTGATGAGGAAAGGCTGAGGGACTTGGGTCTTTTTAGTCTGGAGAAGACTGAGGTGGGATCTGATCAATGCCTATCAATACTTAAAAGAATGGGTGTCAGGAGGATGGGGCCAATCTTTTTCACCAGTGCTCAGTGACATGCCAAGTTGGTGGGGTCTCCTTCTCTGTAGAAATTCCAAACCCACCTGGACATGTTCCTGTGCAACCTGTTCTGGGTGGACCTGCTTTGTCAGGGGGTTGGACTGGATGATCTCCAGAGGTCCCTTCCAACCCCACATCATTCTGCGATTCTGTGTAAACCAGAAAAAGATGTATTTGTCAGGAGTTTGAAGTTTTCTATGTGGTTAACATTTATGAGCTGTTTCAGCTTCTTTTGAGAGTCTGGTTACTAATTACTGTATGAAATAGGATGGGGTAGAATACCTTCATTCTGTGGCCTTCTTGATAGTTATTTGCTGAACTGGTTACATTCTTCTCTTTATAAGATAGAGTTGTTATTCTGCATGGATATGATGTGATCTAGCAAATCTTGTAGTTCTGTGCTATTTAGCATCTGATGTTTTTCTGAACGCAAATAAGTAATAATACAAAACATCATAATGATGCTAATGTCCCACAACCTTGTTAGAAATATTACTGTTAGCTGTAATGTACTTCTAAAACTGCAGCCAAACCCGTGAATTGATTGACACTCATTTCTGCTCTCTTTAGCAAGGTGATACTGTGTCAGATGTTAGAACCTTATCAAATGCCTCAACAGTGGACAACATTAGGTCCATTTTTGGAAATGCTGTTAGCAGGTACGTTGATGTCAAGTTTCCTTTTGGCATGAACTTTTCTAGTAAGTTTCTTTCTCCTTTCTCTTTTAAAGAACATGGGCTGTGCTAATTTTTTCTGCTTCCTTCGAAATGACTTGCAGAGATGAGGGAGTTGCAATAATAGAATTCTCCCTTGCCTTGTAGAATGTGACTTTTTTTTTTTTAGTAGTATATCAAAGGAAAGAGGGAAGTTGCAAAGCTGTTTTGCTATTAATGGTCTTAAAGGGAGCCATCTGCTTATAACTTTCTGTGTACTCATTTAACAAGAGCAAGATGTACCTGTGTTCTCTACAAGTTCCTAGTCTCTTCCCACACCATGAAAATCTTACACTTCCTAGCACACTCTGCTCTCTGATAGATTTTGAAGTCTCATCAAATTCTTTTTTCTGAAATCTTATAATTTAATGTTTTGACAAAAGCTACATGAGCTAAGGCTGAGTAAACCTGGCAGAAAAGTTGAAAACAAGTAAAACCAATCTGCTGCTTTAGGAAAACCTCTGTCTTTGTAAGACATTCAGCTGCGAAGAATTTATTGAATGGACTTGAGGAATGGGTTTGTCCCACAAATACTTTTGTGTCAGTTTGATTCAGTTGCTAAAGTCACACTTGGCACATAAGGAGTGTCATTTTTAATATGCAGACACACCTTTCATAAACACAGCACACTAGAGAGGCTGTTTACTGATAAGATTTGCATTGTTGTTTGCATGTCTTTGTTATGTGTTTGTTTCGGTCTTCTAACACCTGTTTGGTACAGCTTTTCCTTTGTACTGTTCTGAATAAATTGCCCATTTCAAGTGAAATGTTTTCATCAGATGTTTTGAAGTGAGACTTCTATTTTATCCAGTCTCAGAGGGTGTTTAGTGAAGCAAAGAATTATTTCAACTTAAAAAACAAACACAAATAAAAATGATACTCTGTATTTAGAGGCTGAATTGGAAATAAGTAGCCCACAAGCCTTTTGCATCTTAACTTTAGTAATTGGCATAATGCCTGGCTAGAAAGCTGTGCTCCCCAACTACGAAGGTGGATTGCCTCGACTAATAAATTATGAAAATTAGAAAAGCTTTTATGAAAATTGTTAATGTAAGAATCTGTTTGTGTGAGCAAGGAAAAAAAATGTTTACATTTTTATAACTTCTTAACAGGCCACTGAAAAATATAAGACTGGAAAAAGTGGACAAAGTAGTTGGAAAAAAAAAAAGGCATGTTCCTTCCTGGCTATTGCCAACTCTGAGGTGTCTTTGTGTATCACTGTCAATTACTTAAATGGTGAAATGCATATTCAAGTTATCAATAGAGAGTAAGAATATTATGGGTACTGTGATAAGTTTAAAAGAAACAATGCAGTTCAGGTTAAATAGCTTTTGTGACACAGCAATGAATGTTTTGACACGTAGATAATTCTAATATTTTCATTAACTGATGTAAATAGAATATAGAACAATATATTGTTACATGTGACTTCTATTTGAAATTAGCATCAGCAGAAAAATTAATTTTTTGCATGTTCCTGTCAAACTGTCAATAGGGAACTGATAGAAGTGGGCTGTGAAGATACGAATCTGGGTTTTAATCTGAAAGGCTACATCACCAATGCAAATTATTCTGTGAAGAAATGTGTATTTTTACTCTTCATAAACAGTAAGTTTAAAAAAAAAGTGGCATGTTTTACCATCTTTTGTTGCTTACATAATAATCAGAAGAACAAAACTTTCTGAAGAACTACAAAATGTAAGAACATTCTTAAAAACATTGAAGAATAAATATTACAGTTAACTGTAGAGCTAATAATATTTTGCTGTATGTAATGTTTAAGCTTGTTCCAATATCACGATTGTGTCTTACAAGCCTATACAGAGCGGTCTCTTCATTCTTTAGTGACATTGGCATGGGATGCAACAAACCTTGACTGGATGAACTAATGTAAAGCTAGTCTGGTTCTTTCAGTATTTGTGAAAGAAAATACTTCTAAATATAAAATGCACTATGACCTCTGGATATCATCTAGTCCAAGCCCCTGCCAAAGCAGATCCAGAGCAGGTTGCACAGGAACATGTCCAAGTCGGTTTAGAATGTCTCCAGAGATGGACACTCCCCACGTCTCTCAGCAGCCTGTTTCAGGGCTCTGCCACCCTCACAGGAAAGAAGTTCCGTGTTGAGATGGAACTTCTTATGTTCAAGTTTGTCTCCATTTCCTCTTGTCTTTCACCAGTGTCACTGAGCACCGGTGAAAAATACTGGCCCCATCCTCCTGACACCCACTCTTTAAGTATTTATAGGTGTTGATCAGATCCTGCCTCAGTCTTCTCTTCTCCAGACTAAAAACATATGGGGCCTCACTAAGGCAGAAAAGAGGTGGGGGATGACCTCCCTCCATCTGCTGGTCACACTCTTCCTGATGCCCCCTAGGATGCCATTGGCCTTCTTGGCCAAAAAGGCACATTGCTGACTCACAGGCATCCACCAGGACTCCCGGGTCTTTTTCCTCAGAGCTGCACTCCAGCAGGTCAGCCCCTAACCTGTCCTGGTGCAGCACCTTATACTTGCCCTGGTTGAATTTCATCAGGTTCTTCTCTGCTCAACTCTCCAGCATGTCCTGGTCTCACTGGATGGCAGCACAGCCTTCTGGTGTGTCAGCCACCCCTCCCAGTGTTGTGTCACCAGCAGACTTGCTGAGGGTACATTTGATCCCTTCATCCATGTCATTGATGAATATATTGAAAAGGTCTGGACCCAGTAATGAATAAATATGTCCTGGGGGAAAAAGTGTATAATGGATGCTCTTTGAAGACGGGAAGTGTGAAGATGTTGGTCTGCAGGAGTACTTGGGCACTGCACAGTGTATTTCAGTGGGACTCTGAAAATAGCATTTTGTTCTGTGTTCCAGATCGATTGGTAGAGTCAGCCGCTTTGCGGAAAGCCATTGAAACCGTGTATGCTGCTTATTTGCCGAAAAGTATGCATCCTTTCCTATACTTAAGGTAAAGTAAGAGGAAGCAGTAGCCTTTTAATAGTACCTTGTAGGATGTAGCTTGGGTGAGTGGGTTTAGAAGGACATTTGTGTTCTTGATAGTAGGCTTAAGCATTGCATTGAGGTACTTAATTGCCAAACAGGGGATAAATAAATTGCATTAAAGAAATCTTAAGACCGACTTTATTTTTACAAGTAGTGAGTGTCTGTAATTTCAGCTTAAGTCCTTTCATGTTATGGATCCCCTTCGCTTCAGAGAATGAGTTATGCTAGGAACACAGCATAGCATGTAGGACCAGTCAGATCATTTATTCCAAACTCATTAACATTTTACTTTGCTGGGATTTATATTTGTATGCTAAGGCAACAAAAAGAAGTGAAATAAATTGCATACTGCTTACAGGAAATAAATGATTTTTTCAAAGTTGAGTAATTGCGAAAATCAAATAGAAATTGTCTCTTAAAAATTGGAGAATGTGACATAGAATGGAAAACCTGGCTTTGTAATTGCTAAGCAACTGAATCTTGCCATTCTGCAGTGAAACTCACTGACATGCAGTGCTTTCTCACAATAACGTTCTTTTGAGTTCCTGGTTGGGATTATGGCAAAATGCCAGACCACCAGAAGTCACTAACTCCTGAGACACTGCAAGTAAAAGACATTTTAAAAAATTGTTTGTAGTTGTACAATGGAGAATTTGGTTAAGCTTACCTATGGACACTGATTTTGTTGAGTTTGGAATAGACTGTTTCAAAATAATTATTTTTTAATACACTACAGTCAGATTTGCTTGGTATAACTTTAGCGGGTTTCAGGACTGTTTTGGCTTCTCTGCATGGAATAATGGTCTCAAGTCTGACACATTTTGTACTAAACCAATTTCTACTCTCTTTGCCATCCATGGGATATTGTATTTTAACTTTTTTTTCACATGTTTTCCAGCCTGGAAATTGCCCCCCAGAATGTAGATGTAAATGTGCACCCTACGAAACATGAGGTCCATTTCCTTCACGAAGACAGTATCCTCGAGCGTGTGCAACAACATGTCGAGAGCAAGTTATTGGGCTCTAACTCTTCAAGAATGTACTTCACTCAGGTGAGAATGCGTGTTTCAAGTGAGCACAGCTCTGCGGTATTTCAGCTGTTGTGGATGTGTTTGCTTAGTTTGGTACTACCATTTATGTAGTGATTGATAATCACCGGTGTTATACTTGTAGCCTGGGATCTTTGCCCTGTTTCAGGGGTGAAACTAGAATAGAATCATAGAATGGATCAGGTTGGAAGGGACCTTAAAGATCACAGAGTTCCAGCCACCCTGCCATGGGCAGGGTGACCTCCCACCAGACCAGGTTGCTCAAAGCCCCATCCAGCCTGGCCTTGAACACCTCCAGGGATGGGGCAGCCACAGCTTCTCTGGGCAACCTGTTCCAGTGTCTCACCACCCTCACAGCAATGAATTTCTTCCTGAG
>VZRU01009543.1:0-25490 GCA_013398155.1 Pedionomus torquatus | reverse complement strand
CATGGGCCCACCTCTCGAGCCTGGCCAGGTCCCTCTGGATGGCATCCCTTCCTTCCAGCATGTTGACTGTGCCACACAGCTTGGTGTTGTTGGCAAACTTGCTGAGGGTGCACTCAATCCCTCTGTCCATGTCTCTGACAAATTAAACAGCACTGGTCCCAGTGCTGACCCCTGAGGAACTCCACTCATTACTGGTTTCCACTTGGATAATGAGCTGCAACCCTTTGAGTGCATCCAGCCGGCTATTTCCTTATCCACTGAGTGGTCCATCCATCAAACCCATGACTTTCCAATTTAGAGACCATGATGTGCGGGATGTGTCAAATCTTTGTGTTAGTCCAGGTAGATGATGTCTGTTGCTCTGCCCTTGTCTACCAAGGCTGTGACAATGTCGTAAAAGCTCACCAGATTTGTCAGGCGTGATTTGCCCTTGGTGAAGCCATGTTGGCTGTCACCAACCACTTCTTTATTTTCCACATGCTTTAGCAGAGATTCCAGGAGGATCTGCTCCATGATCTTGCTGGCACAGAGGTGGGACTGACTGGCCTGTAGTTTTCTGGGTCTTCCTTTTTTTTCCCTCTTTGAATATTTGGGAACTGTTTCCCCTTTTCCAGTCAGGGGGAACTTCACCAGATTGCCACCATTTCTCAAATATTATAGAAAGTGGCTTAGCAACTTCATCCACCACCTCCCTCAGGACATTGCCTAATTATACCAACATTAACGATGTGGCAGTGAACGTACTGGAGGAAACTGCACAAAAACATTTTATGTACCTTTCTGTCACGTATCTGCTCAGTTTTTAATATTTTACAAGTTTATTAGCCCTCACATGTGGTAAATAATTTTTATTCTGCCTTGATTTACACAAAACACATGCGTCCAAGAATCACAAAATCATCATGGTTGGAAAGGTTCTCTGAGATTGAGTCCATCCATACACACGCAAAAAAGCCCTACAGTCTCAGCCACTAGACCATGCCCTCGAGTGCCATATCTACATGGTTCTTAAATATTTCCACGGTTGGTGACACCACCACCTCCTTGGGCAGGCTGTTCCAGTGCCTGACCACTCTTGCAGTAAAGTTATTCTTCCTTATATCCAGTCTAAACCTCTCCTGCTGCAACTTCAGACCATTTCCTCTGGTCCTGTCACTATTCCCTTGGGAGAAGAGGCCAACACCCATCTTTCTACAGCCTCCTTTTAGGGAGTTGTAGAGGGCAAGGAGGTCTCCCCTCAGCCCCCTCTTCTCCAAACTCAACATGCCCAGTTCCCTCAGCCTCTCATCACAGGACTTGTTCTCTAGACCCCTCACCAGCTTGGTAGCACTCCTTAACAAATTGATTGTTCTATTTGGCAACACGCTGGATTTAATCTAAAAGAAAAAGATCAGGAAAAAGATTTCCTAATCTGTCTTTATACAGAGCACAATATACGACTCATGGCTTTTTTTTTTTTTTAAATAATAATAAATGATTTCCTTGTGCTTTTTTACATGTAAATATTTTCTGAGACAAGGGAATGCTAACTGGCAGGATGTAGACATTCATATTACACATATGCAAAGTTGGCAGCCTCTTTAAGCAGTTGGTGCTGTGTTTGTGGGGCTTTACTTGCCTCTGAGCAGTCAAGATGCTGTGAGAAATGTGTCCCGTCTTCATGACTGTTTTTTTGTTTTCTTGTTGTTGAATCTCTTGTCTTTACTTTCCCATATCTGAACAAAGACATTGCTTCCGGGGGCTGACTGTTCTTCCAGCGAGGTTGTAAAATCAACAGCAAACTCTTCTGTGGTTACCAAAGGAACCAGTGAAAAAGTTTACGCGCATCAGATGGTCCGCACTGATTCCCGGGAGCAAAAATTGGATGCTTTTCTTCAGCCAGTGAACAACGCCCTAAGGACAGCCCTCACCGAAGGGATGACAGGGGTTAATGCAGGACCTTCAGAGGGTGCAGTCAGGCCAGAGGATGCTGAAATGGAAGATATAAGTGATCTAGTTGAAACAGCTGATGTTCAGGAGGACCCAGTGATGCCTGGAGGGCTAAGTGAGAGTGGACACGTGTCTCCTGAGACAGTACCTTCTCGGTAAGCCTTATCATTCCTGAGGTCATGCAAGGCTACTTGTTTATTTCATGGCATGGCCCTGGAACTGAAGATTTTCCTGATCTATGGACTTCTGTTTTTTCAGAAGGAAAAATTTTCTTAGAATAACTTTATTTATACTGAAAAATTTAACTATCATCTCTGAACTGTAAATCACATAACTTGTGATTTTCTAACTGGAATGGAATTTCCATACTGAAAGGCAGGAAGCAGTATAAATAATGACATACCTTCAGTTTAGGGATTTGGTCTGTCTGTCTTTTGAGGCCCATTTTTTGTCAGAGGGGATAGATAATACATCACTGAATTTTGCAAACGTTACCCTAGTAAAGGTAGAAATGCTGTAATCTTTCCATAGCTCCTGCAGGAGCTGTTATGAGAAACCAAAGTCTTCTGAGGGAACCTGATCCCACTCCCCAGTGTTACAGAAAAATGATCAGGGAAAAAATAATTAGAAAAATCAACACATTTTTTATGCCTTTTAGAGCTCAGTTCGCTTGGTGCTTAAGGGATCAGATGTCTGATGTGATTGGTATTAGAGAGTTGAAATTCTCTTACTAACTACCTTTTCCTAACAAATTATGCCTTAGAATAAAATGAAACAGTTTTTTTTTTTTCTTAGGAAGCTCTGGGAAACTGTGTTTCCAGTGTTAATGCTGAGCATGCACATTGAGCCTCCTGTCTGTTGATGTGTTTTGCCTAAATGAGAAGAGAATTAAACATCACTCCGTTTGTTTCGGTATTGCAGAAAGAGACCACGGGAAGACGAAGACACAGAAATTGAGAAAAATGACCCCAGAAAGGACATGACTGCTGCCTGCACCCCTAGAAGAAGAATTATCAACTTGACCAGTGTATTGACTCTCCAGGAGGAAATTAGTAACCAGGCACATGCAAGTAAGCAAGCCTTCTGGTTCTCAAGGTTATTGTTATTCTACCAACTAAATATTGTTGTTTGGAGTGGTGAGGAAAAGGGTATTTAAAAGGTGGCCCAGGCGCTCCTGGTGTTGCTGAGCAAGTTTTTAACAAAAATGGTTGTTACACATCAAGAGCCAAACTTTGAAAAGGCAGCTGCCAGACTAAGCCACAGCAGAAGACTGTCTCAGAAACTGCTTTGTGCCTTTTTAGTTGATAGGGGTCCAGTCTGGGGTCCCTTCCCACAAAAAAGACATTGAGGGGCTGGAGTGGATCCAGAGAAGGGCAACCAGAAGCTGGTGAGGAGTCTGGAGAATAAGTATTGTGAGGAGAGCTGTGGCTCTTGAGAGGGAGCTGGGGGTCTTCTGTCTGGAGAAAAGGAGGCTCAGGAGAGACATTCTGGCTCTCTCCGACTCCCTGAATGGAGGGTGTAGCTGTGGGGGCTTGGTCTCTTCTCCCCAGTCACAGGCGATGTGACAAAAGGAAATGGCCTCAAGTAGTCCCAGAGGAGGTTCAAATTGGGTATCAGGAAAACTGTTTCCGTGGAAAGGGTTCTGAAGCCTTGGACTGGGCTGCCCAGGGAAGGGGTTAAGGCCCCATCCCTGGAGGGGTTTAAAAGCCAGGTTGACAGAGTGCTTAGAGACATGGTTTAGTGATGGTTTTTATCAGAGTTCGGTTGATGGTTGGGCTAGATGATCTGAAAGGTCCCTTCCAACCTAGACCATTCTATGATTCTAAGAAGAAGGGTTGTAGTAGTGACTGAATAGCAACCTGACACTTTAAAGCTAAAAAGACAAAAATCACTCAACTAAAAAAATCAAGGCAGAGTTGCAGTTATGACATGGTATCCTTCTGTTTCTTCCCCATGCCCTGAACTCTTCCAGATCTTCAGGAGATGCTCCATGATCACTCCTTTGTTGGCTGTGTCAGTCCTCAGTGGGCTCTGGCCCAATATCAGACAAAACTGTATCTTCTCAATACAACAAAACTCAGGTAAAGAAGCTGTTGGACTTGTTGGCAGTTGAAACAAGTACAAATTACCCAGCTAATCAGAAGGAGGAAAAGGACAGGAAAAACAACATCATATTTTTTTGTTGTGTGCAAAAAGTCAGGAGGCTAAAGATGAAGTGGTCAGTTAAGAACAGTAGAGACAAGTCTGGGATTGCTGGGAAAAGCTGCAGTGAATGAGTGTCATTAGAATTCCGGCTACTGTATGGTGTGCTCACAGGGTGGGGGAAGGGAGGGGGCATTTTATTTGCTTTGTGATCATCTATGGCAGCACCCGCTTTTGCAGCACAGTGTGTAAAGATGAGGCTTCACAGAAATCACATAAAACATTCTCTCCAATTGGGTGAAGAGAAGCTGTAGAACATGATGAAGAGGGGAGATTTTGATTAGATCTCAGATAGAAAGTCTTTGCTGTGAGGGTGGTGAGGCACTGGAACAGGTTGTCCAGAAAAGTTGTGGATGCCTCATCCCTGGAGGTGTTTAAGGAGAGGCTGGATGAGGCTTTGAGCAACCTGTTCTGGTGGTAGGTGTCCCTGCCCAGGGCAGGGGGATTGGAACTGGATGGTCTTGAAGGTTCCTTCCAACTCTAACCATTCTATGATTCTATAACACAAAGGTTGTATTTTTGCTTATGCAGCCTTACAGAGCTAGCTATGTAAATTTTGTAACAAATAAGAGTATATACTTAAGATAGACACGTCTATGGAATTTCAAACTCCTCTATATATAGTGCATTTCTTGCACTATAGAGGTTGAAACATAAGGTATTTGGGAATAAACTGATAGTGGCTGTGTGCTTGTGTCTGTAGCATCTCTGAACTAGGGTGGCTCATGGTGTCAAAAAACAAGAACCAGATTTACCTGTAAACATCCTAGATAGTCTTAACCAAGCAGTTTAAGTAATATCTTTGTTAATATGAAAGGATACATATATCTGATGTTTCCAAGATGACCCTTACTTTCCCTTCTTAATTATGGTAACTTGAAGATCTGTGATCCTGTCCATTTAACTAATTTTTGTACTTCACTTTAGCCAAGAACTCTTCTACCAGATACTTATTTATGACTTTGCAAACTTTGGAGTCTTAAGGTTGTCTGTAAGTGTAATTTTACATTATATCCTATATTAAGATTATTATTTTTAATATTTATTTAGAATAAGCTTGTCCTTTCAGACAAATGTTGGTCTGTTGTCTACAAGAGCTATGCTTCATTTCTTTAACAGTAAGAATAGAACGTAGAAAAGCATCCGTAATTTTGTAGCTACTGCTGTAAATTGTCATCCTGACTAGCATTAGTGTTGCTTTTAGACAGTCACCGATTCTTGCTGTTGCTCACTGGTTTTGGACGTATAGTTAATTTAAATACACAAGCTATCAGAAATATAATGGTTGATTGCTAGTGTTTATCCTGTAAATATCACAGCACTTTCCAGAATATCAGAAAAATATCAGAAATCTATACACTTTAGGCTGATTATGATAAGGAGAACTGTTGGCTCTGCAGGCCAGAAATGGTATATTACAATTGGTTCCTATGTGGAGGGAGAAAGTCTAGATTTCCAATAGAGCATGTTGATCGTTAACAACACTTTTGCATTCTCCATTTTTAGGAGCCAGCTCCTTTATATGAACTTTCAATACTTGCTTTAGAGGATCCTGAAAGTGGCTGGACAGAAGAAGATGGCCCGAAAGAAGGTCTTGCTGAGTACATTGTGGAGTTCTTGAAAAAGAAAACTGAAATGTTGAAAGATTATTTTTCTCTTGAAATCGATGAGGTGACTGCTGTTATTACTTCTGACAGTTTATGAAGGGTGGACTTGACAGCTTTAGGTTTACGGCTGGACTTGATGATTTCAAGGTCTTTTCTCATTAGGAAACTGAGGAAGTGCGGGCTAGGTGAGGGGACAGCGAGATGGATCAAGAGCTGGCTGTGTGACAGAACTCAGAGGGTTGTGATTAACGGAGCAGGATCATGTTGGAGACCTGTAACCAGTGGTGTTCCCCAGGGGTCAATACTTGTTCAACTTACTCATCAATGACCTGGACAGGAGGACAGAATGTATCCTAAGCAGGTTTCCTGATGATACCAAACTGGAAGGGCTGGCTGACACTCCAGAGCACTGTGCTGCCATCCAGCATGACTTGGGCAGGCTAGAGAGCTGGGCAGAGAAGAACTTAATGAGGTTCAACAAAGGCAAGTGTAGGATTCTGCATTTGAGCAGGAAGAATGCCAGGCACCAAGAAAGGTTAGGGATGTGCTGGAAAGCACTTCTGAGAAGGATCTGGGGATCCTGGTAGACAGTAAATTATCCATGAGCCAGCAATGGGCCCTTGTCACCATGAGGGCCAATGGAATCCTGGGCTGCATAGGGAAGAGTGTGGCCAGTAAATAAAGGAAGGTCATTCTCCCCCTCTGCTCTGCCCTGGTGAGGCCACAACTGAAATACTGCCTCCAGTGCTGGGCTCTCCAGTTCAAGAGAGACAGGGAACTACTGGAGAGAGTCCAGTGTAGGGTAACAAAGATGCTGGAGGGATTGGAGCATCTCCCTGATGAGGAAAGGCTGAGGGAGCTGGGACCTTTTAGCCTGGAGAAGGCTGAGGAGAGACCTTCATGCTCACAAGGATCTGAAGGGTGGGTTGAAGGAGGATGGAGCCAGACTCTTTTTAGTGGTTCCCAGTGACAGGACTAGGGGCAATAGGCATAAACTGAAACATGGGAAGTTCCATTCCTTGATTGCAACCTAAAGGGTTCTATGTTTTGGTAACAGGTAAATGCAGTAGTTTGCTTGCAGTGCTTACTAAGAACTACCTCTAGTAAGATTTAGGTGGCTCACCCCTTCCATTAAAAATCCTCAAGACTTGAGCTGCTTTCAGAAGGGTGCTACTTAAAGTAGTTTATATTTAATTAGTTAACAAATAAATAATGTAGTCCTTGCTTCCATAATTAGAATGCAGATCTCATGTCCAACAAGCTGTGCAGCTTCACCAGCTCTCTGTCCAGGCACAGCTACAGCATCACTATTGCTCTCTGTATCCTTTTTTTCTTTTTTGGTAGGGGGTGGTTTGGTGTGGGTGTTTTTGGTTTTTTGTGGGTTTGTTTTGTTTTGTTTTTTTATTGATGCGTAATGCATCCTTTACTCCCCACAAAACTGAAGTTTCATCAAGCATCACATAAGCCAGATGCTTCACTCAGCTATTCTCCTGGGAAGTGAGATCTCTGTAGTCAATGGCTAGAGGTAGAGGAGGCTGAAATCAGGCCTTCCTGAGCTGGGTGGCTTTAAACCCAGGCCTCGTTGGAGTTAAACACACATACTAACCCTCTTCCTGCAATGTCTGCCTGACAGTGGGCTTCAAAAACTCACCACTTCAGCTGCCCCTGAGGCTCACTGAGTTTGGTGTTACAATATGGAGCAGGCTTGGTGTATTTACTGCAAAAAAAAGAACATTGTTTTACTTAGGCAAGTGTTGCCTTGCAGGAAGGAAACCTTGTTGGGTTACCCCTGCTGATCGACAGCTACGTTCCGCCGCTGGAAGGACTGCCCATGTTTATTCTTCGATTGGCCACAGAGGTATAGTCTCTTAATGATTTCATGCAATCACAACTTACTTTTTCTGTTGAAGAAAGAATGAAGTGAATCCGATTCATTCATTCAGAAGCTGCAAAGGAAAGACTGGGGTTGGTTAAATGCACTGTTACATGCAGGCACTCTTGCTGTGGTTACTGATGAGCTGTGCTTTGCCTCTGCGTTCGTGAGAATATGAGAATATGTTGAATGAGAATATGTTTTGGTATGAAAGCCTGCGTTTTTGTTGCTGTTCTATACTTTTATCCTACAGCACAGAAATGATCAAGCCATTATTATGATTTTTCGACATTAAAAATCTCTATCGAGTCTCTGACTGTTACCCAGATTCTGTTTATTGGTTTAGTTTTTTTTCTTGTATTAGGTAAACTGGGATGAAGAGAAGGAGTGTTTTGAAAGCCTGAGTAAAGAATTGGCTATGTTCTACTCCATTAGAAAGCAATATATAATAGATGAAGCCAACCAGACAGACTCTCAGGTATGAGAATACGTAACTACTCATTTCAACAAAAACACCCCTAACACCACACAGGAAAGTTCTTTTCTCAACTATAGATTTCTAGTCCTAGCTCTGCTTTCAGTGAAGCGAACTGAGTAGCGGCATGGCAAGATTCTGAAAGGCTGTGGCTTAATTTTTTTAATGTATTTTACATATATGTGGCTGAAGTTTTATATGGAATCATAGAATGGTTAGAGTTGGAAGGGACTTTCAAGATCATCCAGTTCCAACCCCCCTGCCATGGGCAGGGACACCTCCCGCTAGACCAGGTTGTTCAAAGCCCCATCCAGCCTGGCCTTGAACACCTCCAGGGATGGGGCAACCACAGCTTCTCTGGGAAACCTGTTCCAGTGCCTCACCATCCTCACATGAAAGAATTTCTTCCTAATATCCAATCTAAATCTCCCCTCTTCCAGTTTAAAACCGTTACCCCTTGTCCTATCACTACACTTTCTGACAAATGTATTAAAAGAACCTTTTAACTTTGGGTATTGCAGTGTACTTAGAGGCTAGGGACTGTTGTAATATTGAGTTTGGGATGTATGGGTTTTTTTAACCTGCTGAGCTGTGAAAAAATTTCTATAGAAGAATAAGGATTCATATAAATTAAAAATGTTGTCTGCTTGTGTCCGAGTATCTGCTTAATCATTCAGTTAATTAAGTAGCTCATTCTGCAAGTTGACTTTCCGTAGGTTTAAATTAGCTTGACTCTTCAGAATGAACTTCTCCAGTGCCAGAAGAATTTTCTAATTGGTGTTTATTAAGGAGTGCTCTCCTCTAGTCAGAAAGAATTTCAGTTTAATTGCCTTTTTTTTCTTTTTACCTGTATTTCAGAATGCAAACTCTGACTCTGGTTCAACAACATGGAAATGGACTGTAGAACATGTACTTTACAAAGCTTTTAGGACTCATCTTTTACCTCCTAAGCACTTCACAGAAGATGGCAACATTTTGCAGCTCGCTAACCTGCCTGACCTGTATAAAGTTTTTGAGAGATGCTGAGCAAGTAGTTATTATAGACTGGTCCGTTTAAAAAAAAAAAAAACACCAAAAAAAACACCAACCCCAATTTGTGCTTTGTTGTGTTTTACTTACAGGATAAAGCTGCAATCTTGATGGACAAAAGAAAAAGAGAAGATTTAATATCATACTAATGTAATAGCAAATGGTCTATTTTCCTTGTGTTGATCATCATTCTAGCTACATCTAAACCTAGCTCAAGTGTCTAAAGAAAATCTCTGCTTATGCTTTTGAGTTTCACTATTAAGCAATATGCTAATTGGTTACAACATGACAACCAGCTACTGGCAACAGCTTGCTGGGGTTTGGGGTTTCTTTTCCCTCTCTGATTCTTCTTTCAAATCTCCTCTTTGAAACAAGACTCATTTCAAAACTCAAGCCCAATAAAAGGAAAACCTCCCAAGTTTGCTGTCGCAGGAAAAGGGAAGAATTGTATGAAGACAGTTCTCCAGGCCTGACACACACTAGTTTAGCTGAGGTAAACCTTCAGCACACTCTACTCCAGATTCGGTTTTTATTGGGGTTTTTTTGAGCACAATTTGCATGACCAAAACAAAATCAACTTCTGAGAAATCTCTGACAGCTGGTATCAATTTAATCAGAATTCACACTCAAGGTAATTTTTGCCTTCAAATTGTTAATACACAGCAGGGTTCAGTCAGGCTCCTTCATTTCAAGTTACCTGCTGCCAGGAGACCTCACACCAAAATAAGCAGTGACCATTCTTCAGATGCAATTCTTGGTTCCTGAAAGGTGAGTCCATGTTTCTTAAGGCAGAAGGAAGAGCTTTCCTAAGCTGGGAGTCACAGCTGCTTCACCCTGGCTGTATGGTAACAAGAGCTCTGTTGCTTTTTTTTTTTTTTTTAATTGGTCACGCTTGCAGGACACTACTGCCAGAGGAACTGTCCCTGAGGAGCTGGTGTTCTGTTCCAAAAGAGCATCTCTCCAACTCCCAGAAAGGCGGGTGTAGCCACAGGGTTGGTCTCTTCTCCCCAGTCACAGGTGATGGGACAAGAGAAGATGACCTCCAGTTGTGCCAGGGGAGGTTCACACTGGATATTGGGACAAATGTTGACATAGAAAGGGTTCTGAAGCCTTGACATGGGCTGCCCAGGGAAAGGGTTGAGGCCCTGGAGAGATTTAAAAGCCAGGTTGACATAGTGCTTAGAGACATGGTTTAGTGATGATGGTTTTTATCATCGAGGTTGGTTGATGGTTGGACTAGATGATCTGAAAGATCCCTTCCAACCTAGACAATTCTAGTTTAACAGTTAAACTCTGCATCTGAGACACCTAAACAGAATGACTGACTCCCTCCATGTCACTACTGAAGTAACACCACAGTTGGCAATGACTCATTTAATCCAGTTTCCTCCTTGAACCTGAAAAGCATCCACCACCACTAACAGGAGCAGGAACAAAGTTATTTCCGAAGGCTCCCTGCATCCTTTTGATAATCACCATCTGAAGCAAAGAAACAATGTTCCAGTACAGCTCAGGCTGCACCCCTACAGGCAGCCAGACAGCACCGAATGCATTCGGCACAAAATCTGTGCAAACTGGAATCCTCATTTCCCCACAAGAAACCAAGAATTGGAACATGTGCATTTACAGTTGATAAAAACAACAAAATATCCTGTGTTACAGGTTTTTACATTTTTATTTTAGAAAGTGAACATACCCATTAAAAAAGAAAATACACGGAGTTAAAAGCAAAAAAAAAAGCAAACATGAAACTAATGACAAATTTGCAATAACATAAAATAATTTTACCTTGTGAGTCTCAACAATCATTAAATATGCTTTTCATCATAGAGAAGTCTGACTTTGTTATGTTACTAGTCTCTTGATTAGGTACACAAAACAACACGTTCCAGTAATTACCTAGTCATTAGAAGATCAACTTCAGGAATCACTGAAGAATAATATACATCACGTAGAAATATTTTCATTCCACCTGGGAGGCAACCTAATATACACATGGCAACAAGGTACAGCTTGGTGAGGTATTACAGTACATGGGAACCGTTCCCTTTGCTCTCTAACAAACGAACACATTCTCCTCTTGGCAGTTCCACCAGCAAGTCAGCCACAGACTCTGGTACCAGTTTCCAAACCCCAACAACTTTCCCTCAGAGAATTTTCTTTCTGTAACAGATGACACAGGTCAGGATGAATGAAGATGCTGAGAGAAGAAAATGTGTTGAAAACAGGGAGGCTGAATAGAATAGAATAGGCATCTGCTCCTATAGGAGATTTCAAATCGGAAGCTTCAGCTGCTTGAAAACATTCAATACTTCCCCTAGTTTGCATTTTGGCATGTGTGGTGAAGTGAAATGTGTGGGGCAAAAGAATTTAAAAAGTAAATGAAGTCATTTCCAGAATATGGAAATCATGATTTATATTTAACCCAAGTACACTACAAAATTCTTGCTGCGATGCAATCCATTTGTAGCATGAAACAGATTAAGGAGCAAAAATACCAAACTGGTTTTGCCCACAAAAATCTTCCCAAGATGAATATATTTATCCCAGACCTAATCTAAAAGAAAGCCTTTTTGTACCGCTCTTGCATTGCCATCTCCAAAGAAATATATATCTCCCTACTTCCAAAAAAGGAGTTTTTAAACTTCCAGTCCACCATGTTCCTTTCCAGGAGAGCCAACAAATAACTGCTGGAGGTGTTCTATCCCAAGCCTCCAGCCTTTTATCCCACACTTTTATCCAGAGCAGCTTGCACAGAGCCCTGGGCCTGGCTTAACTAGAACTCTCAAGAGCCTGGCAGGATCCCCTTTTGAAGGCAGCTTAGACAGGCCGGCTTGAAATTATTTGGGAAGGAATCAAATAAGAAATATGTTATCTTTAGGAATATTCAGGTTCTACATGAAGGAATTTACCTGCTTTTTCATATTTGCTATACAATTGGTTTTTCACTGTCTTGTTTTTCTTCAGAGTCTTCATCAGATCCTGAAAAGGAAGACAAGAATGCTGTTAGACCAATTGAGAGAAGAAGGAAAAAGGGAAGAAGAAGCAGACCCCCACTGGTGAAAGGACAAGGGGTAAAGGTTTTAAATTGGAAGAGGGGAGATTTAGATGAGATACTAGAAAGACATTCTTTCCTGTGAGGGTAGTGAGACACTGGAACAGGTTGCCCAGAGAAGCTGTGGCTGCCCCATCCCTGGAGGTGTTGAAGACCAGGCTGGATGGGGCTTTGAGCAACCTGGTCTGATGGGAGGTCTCCCTGCCCAGAATAACACATTTGCCTTTGATTTCAAAGCTCAAATTGTACAGAAGCTGGAGAAACTTAACTATTTCCAGGTGGATTTTCCGTGTGCTACCTCGACACGCAAGTCTAATGTTTATCATGAATGGTCAACCGATATAAAGAAGTAGATTGAAAATGGTATGGCCCAGGACATGTGTGTCTTCAAGGAAGACATAGAAAGATAAATGTGCTGAAAATACCAACAGAGCCTGTTTAAAATGTCACCTCCTGACAACAAAGATTTGTTTCTAGACACGTTGGCATGTCAGCAGAGGGCTTCATTCCCCTTTGTATGATCATGATGAGTAGTTTAATTATTTTTCCCATCAATACATAAAGCAAATTGGCCAAAAATTGCTCTCTTACAGAATCACAGAATGCTATGTGGTTGGAAGGGACCTCTGGAGATCATGTAGTCCAACCCAACCCTGCCAAAGCAGGTCCACCCAGAGCAGGTTGCACAGGAATGTGTCCAAGTGGGTTTGGAATGTCTCCAGAGACCCTCTCCAGCAGTTCCCTGTCCTTGAACTGGGGAGCCTTGAACTGGACACACTTTACAGCAATCCATAGTTTGTCTTATCTGAGGGAAATACACAGTTCTGAAGAAAATATTTTAAAATGTGAGCTATTTTTCCTGTCCATCACGTATCAGTTTCAGAAATACTTTGTGGCTACAATGTGTGTGTTTCAGTTCAAGCTGATTCACTTGACTGCCTCTTTTTCTTCCTTTACTGAAACAAATTTCCTTGGCAGTTAGAGCAGGGGAGGAGAAAACATGAGCTGTCATCGAAGCCCAGTTGAGGAGGAGCCACTGAATAAGCTGAAGGCAGTGGGGCCATCTCTGGTCACCACCCACACACTGAGGCACAACAGCTTGCTGCACCTGCAACACCAACCCAGCCAAACCACCAGGGAAAACCTGGTAGTTCCTCTTAACCCTCCCCTCACATGGCAGATTCTACTGTCAAAATATCCCTGCCTGAATCCAGTGTAATTTTTCCTCAATGTAAGATTCAACAGCATCGACTCAAATACATTTTCACTTGGAATCGTTAATTATACGCGACATTGTCTTAGTGTTTTGTCATCCCTAGATGGAGCTCTAAGTCATTCATGACAATGCTCACCAACCTTGGAGACAGCCCTTAAACATGAACATTTCACACGTGTGTAACTCTGTAACGCAAGACAGGCAAACATGTCTCTAGCAATTAGCAGGTATTAATATTTTAAATATATTGCATAATGCAGCACAGCTTTACAGAAGGAGATTTATGTTTCGGGGTAAAAAGACTGAAATAGGATTTGGGGATTCGTGCTGCGTCCTCAAGTAACTCAAATCCGTTCAACTCATAAACAAATTATTAATTTCCTTGAAGTGCCTGTGAACACATTCTCAAATCTTGCTGTATTTTCCATTTATTTTTTTGCTTACTCACATCACGTCTCAAGCAGAACAAAGCCCATGATACATAAAGTTAAGATATATTTAGCCTGTATTTAGCCCTAATTTAGTACACCCACAGAGAGAGACTTTATCCAGAGAGGGCTTTTTCCTTTTACAAAGAGAAGGGAAAAAAGTCTCTGAAACGGCAGCTGGCTTTAGAGCAGATTCAGGTTCACTCTCTATCCTAAGATTCTATAAAACTCCCAGTTTAGGCTGGGTTAAATAGCACATTGCTGCATAAATTCTGTTGCTAGCAGAGAAGAGATCACAGAATCACAGGGAGGGACCTGTAAGGATCATCAATGACAGTGACAAACAATAACCATCTCATTGCAGATGAGGTACCATTTTCTTTCAGATTTCTCTTGTTTTAACACCTTTGGGTCATGTCAGAAGCCTCACTATGGGTGCTGTAATTTATCTGGCGGGTAGGAACTAAACTGAATTGCTCACTAAAAAAAAAAATCTTTCATTTTAGGATTGCGAAGTACAATCTCTCAGCTCCCTGCTGTGACAAAATCCCAGATTACAGAATCACAGAATGACAGGGGGCTTGGAAGGAACCTCTGAAGATCACCCAGTCCAAGGCCCCTGACAAAGCAGGTCCACACAGAGAAGGTTGCACAGGAACATGTCCAGGTGAGTTTGGAATGTCTCTAGAGACAGAGACTCCACCACCACTCTGGGCAGCCTCTAACAGGGCTCTGCCACCCTCAAAGTCAAGAAATTCCTCCTCATGTTTAGATGGAACTTCTTATGTTCAAGTTTGTCTCCATTTCCTCTTGTCCTGTCACTGGGCACCACTGAAAAAACACTGGCCTGATCTTCCTGACACCCACCCTTGCAGTATTGATGTTCATCAGATCCCCCCTCAGTCTTCTCTTCTCCAGACTAAAAAGACCCAAGTCCCTCAGCCTTTCCTCATCAGAGAGATTATCTTTGTAGCCCTCTGCTGTACCCTCTCCAGCAGTTCCCTGTCCTTGAACTGGGGAGCCCAGAATTGGACACAGTGTTCCAGATAGGACCTCACTAGGGCAGAGTAAAGGTGCAGGATGACCTCCCTCAACCTGATGGCCCCAGGATGCCATTGGCCTTCTTGGCCACAAGGGTATGTTGCTGGCTCACAAGCATCCTGTTGTCCACCAGGACTCCCATGTCTTTTCCTCAGAGCTGCTCACCATCAAGTCAGCCCCCAACCTGTCCTGGTGCAGGGGGTTATTCCTCCCCCGCTGCAGCACCCTACCTTTTCCTTGTCCCAGAAAGAAAATTCAGCTTGTTTCTTTTGAAAAGGAAAATAATTACTTTTTTTTCCCCTTTTACCCATCCTCTGTCTCTGAAGGGGCTGAAATATGCAGGAGTTTCATGACAAAATGAAAAATCATTTATTACGCGAACGTAAGTACCTGCTACAGATTCAGGAGGAGAATAAAACTGCCCATCAGAGAGGACTCCTGGGTGAAGAAGAGCTGCTCGTTCAGAAGCATCCTGTGCTATCAAATATCCTAAAAGAAAAAATTACAAAAAAACCCAAATCTTCAGTGTTATCACATAGCATCTTAAAAATCAAGTATTGATGAATCACAGAATGAAGCATCTTAGACTGGTGTATTATATTAGCATTAGTAACAAGTCAGTTCTATAAACTGATATTTCACGAAAAAAAGGCAAACTGTCAATTTAGCATTGATGGCTTCTGTTTCACCTCAGGCAGTTCTGAAGCCACACTCCAGCAAAACAGAGGTGCCCTACACAAGAATTAAGGAAACCTTACTTCTACTATGTGCAGCTGTGGGATCAGGATGTGATATGTAAATTCACCAATACTCACTGCCTAACTAAAACTTGGAAATATATTTTCAATGATCAACGAGCTGTCACACAAACAAATTAACCATTTTCTCATTTCGCCACTATAAGACTCCACGTAAACAGCTTTTTCATTCGCCTGGCTCAAGACACCTGCCACTCCAGCCTTCAACTCCTTTTGTCTCCGTTTCATCTAAAATCCAGAAAATTATTTGGAAATGACCTGGGGCTATTCTGGTGTATTTAATACAGGACAAAAACCAAAAAGGGGTTGGGAAAGAAGCTAATTCATCTCACCCTTACTGATATCGACAGGTCTTCTGGGAATCAAGGCATTGTCAGAGTTGAAAGGGACCTCTCGAGATCAAGTAGTCCAACTCCCCTGCTAAAGGACGATCGCCCAGAGCACATCACTCAGGACTGCTTCCAGGTGGGGCTTGAAGGTCTCCAGAGAAGGGAGCCTCAGCCTTCTCCAGCATCAAGAGTCGCAGCTCTCTCAGCCTTTCTTCATCAGGGAGACGCTCCAATTGCTCCAGCATCTTTGCTGTCCTACACCAGACTCTTTCCAGTAGTTCCCTGTCTCCCTTGAACTGGGGAGCCCAGAACTGGAAGCAGTATTCCAGCTGTGGCCTCACGAGTGCAGAACAGAGGGGGAGAATGACCTCCCTCCACCTACGGGCCACACTCTTCCCTATGCAGTCCAGGATTCCATTGGCTCCCTTGGTGACAATGGCCCACTGCAGGGTCTTGGATAGTTTACTGTCTACCAGGACCCCCAGATCCTTCTCAGCAGTGCTTTCATCAGGCCCATCCCTAACCTGTACTCTGCCACATGAAGACTGATGGGGAAAATAAACCACAAAACCTTGATGTTTTACTGACTCAGTAGAGCTACTGGAGGTCACCAGCCATTACCAAAAAAACCTCTTTCTAAATCAAACTACTATTTCTACACAGCAAGTGTTCTTATTAACCAGTCTGAAGTCTCCAAAGGAGATACCTATTTGACTTATTTTTCTACTTGCTCTGAAAGAGAAAGTCAGTCCCCACATTTGGGTCCCATGAGACTAGAAGTCACACACTGGATGAATTTTAGCTTAAATTGTGCTCATAGAAGGAAACTTTGAGGAGGAAATTTCCTTCAGTGGAAAGACAGTTTTGCCCCTTTTTTATTTTATTATTAAGTTACAGACAAAACATCTGCAAATTATGAGCACAGCTACATTACCCTGCTCTGGTGGGAATTTTTTTTTTTTTTTGCTTGGGTTTATTTAAAAACAAAACAGTAAGATTGAAAAAAAGTCAGTCTCTAGTCCCATTAGAGATAGGAGAGAAAAACACCTGGATAAAAAGCAAAAAACTTTTAAAAAAATCTCTTTTCATTATCTGCCTAAGACTTAAAAGCAAATAAGGCACTATTTAACTATCACCCACAATCCAATATCCAAACACTCCTATCATTTTCTTATGTAATTGCTTAAAATAAGCATTTTCCAGTGAAAACCATCTTTTTTTTGAAATGCACCAAGTTCAACTAAAAAGCATGTCTTTCCAAGCTCAGTAGGAATGAAGAAAGCATCACTGAATCCCACAGGGATTTAGCAGTAGCTCAGTTTTATGAATATGATAATCGAGTAGTTCTATGTGTATGTTTCAAATATTTTACTTGTCTAAAAGGCATTAAAAATAATGGAAAAGCCTCTGAACTGGTCAAATTTATCTACTGAGGTAAAAGTGTGACACAGCTGTATTTCCTCACCCCCTCAAAAGAAAAAAGAAGTTACCCAAAGTTTCCCTTTCTCTAGGCAAAACCCAGCGTAATCATTTAACCAGCTTGGTTTTTGGAGTGGTGAAAAAGAAGAGGGAAGGGATCCAAGTAGAGAGCACTAAAGAAATGGAGGCATCCATGCTCATATAAAGCTCTTGGTTTCACCTAAAAGGCAAATATAACCTTCCAAGTGAATTTCAGGCTGGATTTCAGGTAAAGATGCACAAATATGGATTCTCTGTATAATTCCTCTCCTGGTGTTGAAACTAAGGAAACAACCACAGCAGAAATCTGGAATTATTTTTTTTTTCTTCACCACTCAAGCAAGATTATCTTCCGACTAAAATCAATGGGTTTCCTCCTCCCTGGAGTGTCAGATGAGCTGCTGCCTCAGCTAGAAGAGGCTGAAATTTGTACTTGCTCTGGGCTCATTTTGGCTGGACACGAAGCAGATTCTCCACAATACTTCTCTGCTTTCCCTTTTCCACCTCAAAAGGAGAGTCGGTGACACTGAGTTAGTTATTGTGTCTCCTCTTCTTATATAATAATAATAATGCACTTATTATATGCATTACTCAAAATATAATTTTACAAGCCCAAGTTGGTTAAATTTTAACATCTTAAGCATATAAAACATCTAACTTCCTAAGTGCTTGACAAACTGCTGTTCTGGCCCTTGTGACTTTTAACTTTTCTTCCCTAAATTAATTTAAAAAACCCCACTTGTTTGAAGGCATATATTCCTTTCCACAAAAAACATAATTATGCTGTATGATTTCATTTTTCCCCTAGTTTTTCAAATTCTGGGAAGCTGAAAGAAATCTTCTGCCAAGGGAACGTTGCAGGCTGCAGCAATTGAGGGGAAATATCAAAAGCTTACTGTTTTCTTCTTCAGCTTCTTGTGGTAACACTTTGAAGTCCAAGAACCAAGTCTCAATCCAGGCTAGTATGAAGGAGATGATGGGCAGCACATAGCCAAAAGCACCCTGTGAGAACAGCTTTGAAGGAAACAAAACCACACAAACATTATAGAAATGATCCCGAAGAACCTTGTTTTCAAAAAACTAAACAAAAGCAAACAAACATCTGATTAGAATATATATACCTGTGAAATAATTACTTTTGCTAATAAAAAGGCACTGGTCACTGCTGTTGTAAACTGAAAGACAGGGTAAGAACAGTTAAAACTAATAAATGCATTTTTCTCATTTCTGCCATTATCTATCATTTGCAACTTTAAATATTTACCAACAACAGCAAGATCATAGTTTAATAAAACATAACAAGTAAGATATAATTACAGTGCTATTAAGATAACCTCCTTGATAAAGAGAATTTTTAACAGAGGCATTTTCAAATGTTGATTTCCACACAGCAGACAAACAGTTTAGATGCTACAGAGTTTTACAAATTGGTATCTTAGTCTATAAAGAAGATGCACTATTTTATTCACCAAGTCCCTTAAAAAAAATCTCTAAGTATTTGGGAAAAGCTAACAGCAATTGCTCCAAAGGCTTTTCACTACCATCTAAACCAAAAGATCCATTTCAAACAACAAAACATTTCTGCATTTGAATTAATACTTCAATTCACACACTGATACTGTGAGAAATTAATCATCTTAAAGACTTGATATTTCCTATTTCAAAAATGACAGGTTGCATAAAATATCTGAAATACACACACACAACCCCAACAAAGAAGTGGGCATGTAGTGTTCACTAAGCCAATTGTCTTATGATCTATAGCACTGACTGGTGGGAGCGTGAATTTGTCATATTCCAATCTATAGCACTGACCTTTGGAAGCATGAATTTGTCGCCAAGTTTTGCATTCTTTCTCATCCCCACAGTACAGCTGCATTAAAGGTGTTTGCTCCAACCCCCTGTGATTGCCTACAGTTCTCAAGAACTTCCTTTCTAAGAAGGACTGAGTATTCAACATCTTGTATTGGAGCATGAAGCAATCATAGAATGAGATGGGGTTGGAAGGGGCCTCTGGAGATCATCTAGTCCAACTCCCTGCCAGAGCAGGTCCACCTTGTGCTAACAGATGAAACCTAAACTTCTAAAAAGCTAAGAGTAAATAGACAGCTGGGTCTCTGGTACAGTAACATGAATCCTTCTTTTTGAATACAGTCAACAATTTCAAATGCAAATATATTTCAAACATCAATTAACACATCACAAGCAGTTAAGACTAGCCATCCATGCTGGATTCAAAAGAAGTCTTCAATTTGTATTCAATTTGTACTAACATGCTACCTAATAAAGACCACACCCCCTGTGCTATTAAATTCTTATCTTTAGGATGAAAAATCTCCCAGAAGTTTTTAATCTGTTACTGTCAACAGCAAATTTTTATAGATCGATATACAGCATCAAGATGATTCATAACATGCAAGTGTTAAGAGGCATCTCAAATTTTGTCTCTTTGATCCATTCTAATTCAAACTCCATTATGCTTTGCTACTACTCACAGCTATTGCCCACCAATGGCGCAGTCTGCACATTGCATATGCAAGTATTAACACCTTAAACCGAAAGACTGCCAGCAGCTATAGAGAAAGGAAGAAAAAAAGAACAAACAGCATGTTGGTTAATTCAGAACACAGAAGAAACACAAGATTCTCAGTTCACTTGAAAATACTAACTGCTGGCAAAACGACTTCAAACAGGATACTCTAAGTCTTGTTATCAAAAAACAAATTTGAATGTGTGCTTATAAAACAGAAATAGAAGATAATTTCCCATTGGTAAAGCAAATGGCACCCACTCACATGCCTACACAGGTTCAGATATGCAAGCATGCACAATTCTACAACTAAGTAGAATATATGATAAATAAGTGGAACAAAGCTACACAAAGTATGTTCACGAACATTTTACCTGGCTGGAATCTAAGCAGTCAATCCAGCAAATACCTTGAGCATCACCGTGCATCTAGGTGGTGCTCTACGGCGGAAGAATATTATTAAAACTGTAAAGACTTGACCGATGAAATCAGAAAATGGGAGCAATTTAAAAAAAATATTTTCTACTGACTAAATGTTTAGTATTTATTGAAATATTAATGTTGCAACAACTAATTACTCTTTGTGGCGATGCCTGCAATAGCAAGGCATTCCGAATATTTTGCAGTGAAGACATGTAAGCTATGGTATTTCTAGGCCAGAAAAAGAAATTGTTAGCAGACTGAAGAGATTTCTGACTCGGGGACCATGGCCCTCAATTTCCTTGTTTATTCTTTGACATCAGATTGCTTCCAACTTGTTTTATAAGATGTGTTCAGAATCTAAAACACATGAAATGGACGCTTGAAAATGAAGAGAAATCAAGGACAGGCATGGCCAGAGGTATAATGGACCCATTTCATCTTATGCAAATTTGTATATTGCAGTGATGTGTAGCAGAAACAGAAGAAATCCTGTCTAAACCCACAAATCATTTTTCAGAATTCAATGGGCTAGTCCCTTCCCAGGGAATAAAAGTCTCTTATCTTGCCTTACATGGTTTTTAACCCTTTGCTGGAACTATGGGGAAAAATAATTTCCATCCAGAGCATCAACATCTACAGATAACTTTTTTTTTCTGCTTTCTGCAGTAAGTTATATCATTTTTGTATCTGGTACTTCATTCCATTTGACACAGGACATCATGCAACGTAGAAGCAAGGAGGAATCTCTCCTCCAGGTTCAGAGAGGGACTGTGGATGTTGCCACCAGTATAAAATGACCAATACCAAACCAACTCCTCTCCGCCAGGCAAACAAGATCTGGTAGACCAAAAGACCTGTCACAGCTGGAGGACTATTGGTCTCTTCCTCATAACGAGTATCTTTATGTTACATCAGTCCCATATTCCTGAGTTTTTAACCCACTTTTCCGTGCCCCTCAAAGCAGAAGCAGCAGTTAGAGTGTGCCTATGTATCCCTATCCACAGGCTGCACGAGCCTGCATTCAAAGCAAGGCTGGGCAACACCTGGATGGGTGAAATTTAGAACAGTAATTCTGGTTTAAATTACACAGGGAAACTATACTTTTGCTACTTTTTTTCTTTCTTTTTTCCTTTCCTAAAGAACACTTACAAATATATCAAAATATGAAGAAGAGTAGTCATATTGTAGGACTTCTTTCTCCAAGGTAGTCTCAATGCCTCCTTTTACCTGTGAAGAAACAACAGCACACAGCTTTAGAACAGAAGTTACTGAAGCCAAAATACACCCAAATCTGAAGGGTGAACAGTTCCCCACTGATCTTTACACTAAGTCCAGAGAGCACATGTGTTATGAATATCAATTTCACAATTAATGTCCTTAATTGCTTTTCACGATTAAATGCAATTATCAAGTGAAAACATCACATAATCATAGAATGGCTAGAGTTGGAAGGGACCTTCAAGAGTTCCAAACTCCCTGCCATGGGCAGGAACACCTCCCACCAGACCAGGTTCCTTAAAGCCCCATCCAGCCTGGCCTTGAACCCCCCCAGGGATACGGTAGCCACAACCTCTCTGGGCAATCTGTTCCGATGTCTCACCACCCTCACAGGAAAGAACTTCTTCCTAATATCTAATCTAAATCTCCCTCTCTTCCAATTTAAAACCATTACCCCTCATCCTATGGCTACCTTCCCTGATTAAGAGTCCCTCTCCAGCTTTCCTGTGGCTCCCTTCAGATACTGGAAGGCTGCTCTAAGCTCTCCCTGGAGCCTTCTCTTCTCCAGGCTGAACAGCTCCAGCTCTCTCAGCCTGTCCTCATAAGAGAGGTGCTCCAGCCCTCTGAGCATCGTCGTGGCCCTCTGCTTGACCCATTCCAACAGGATTATCACAACCCATTACCACAACCCCCCAGCCTACGCAAGCTACATTTCAGACTGCCCCAAAATAAAAGCAAACAAGTTGTTGAGGGAAGAAGGAACAATTCAATATAAGGTCTGTTACACAAATTCACAGAGCCTTTTACATCTCCTAAGGATGGATCAAAACAGCTCATCAAAAAGCCATGCAGAAACTATCTCCAGTCAGTCCCATGTTAGCAAATACAAAAACCAGTAGCTGAGTTCATACTGCTGATTTTTTTCCTTATTTGTTTTAAGAGAGCTGAGCAAAAAGAAAAGCACTATAAAAACCATAGAAGCTACAACTAGTAGAGCATTCTCCCACAAATAACTAATGTGCAAGTTGAATTTTTTCCTCTGCTTGAGGGGACTAAAAATCACATCTTCCTTAGCCCATGTTTCTTTCCAGTGGAAGGATTTGTTGGTTTCCTGGTCAAATTGAGCTGATAAAACTATTTAGGATGTACTAAGTCAGGGAACAAGAGAAGTATCTATCTTACTTTGGAGAGAAAAAAAAAAATGTGTCCATAACCTATGTTTTTAATAGTAAATTCAATAATTAAGCACTTCCTGAAATAGTTATGTGAAGCACTGGAAAACACCACCAACAGAAGGCTTTAATACTGAGATTGACTGCTGTCAGCCTTTCAAAGAAAGGAGATCGCAAAGCACACCAGTAACATACACTCACTGTCGCAAAGCAATGGACCCTAGACACTTCCTTACTTTTCCCAACTACTCTGCTGGGCATTTTTTTCATAGAATCATGGAATTTTCTAGGTTAGAAGGGAGTTTTGAGATCACCGAGTCCAACCATCAACAAGACTCTGATAAAAAAACCATCTAAACCATGTCTCTAAGCACTATGTCAACCCATCTTTTAAGTATCTCCAGAGAGAGTGCCCCAACCCCTTCCCTGGGCAGCCCATTTCAAGGCTTCAGAACCCTTTCCATGTCAACATTTTTCCAAATATCCAATCTGAACCTTGAGACCATCTCCTCTTGTGACTTGGGAGAAGAGACTGACTGCCCCCTGGCCTTACCAGGAGGTCTCCCCTTAGCCTCTTGTTCTCCAGGCTGAACACTCACAGCTCCCTCAGTATCTCCTCACAATATTTATTCTCCAGATGCCTCACCAGCTTCTGGCTGCCCTCCTCCAGACCCTCCAACTCTAAATTTCTTCTATTTCTTTTCTTCTCCCTCCTCTCTATGTCCATCTGACAAATAACTTTCTAACCACAGGCTCCCCTTGGCTGCTCTACTGCACTAGGAGTGATCATCTGTTTCCAGCACAGATAAGGAAGATTGGCTTCCCCTGCTCCAAGCTGCTCCCACGTGGCTGTGTGAGCACCATGTTAACATGAGGATGAACAGAGAACTGTGACAGCCTTGATACAGGGTTTCCTCAGGCTGCCATGGAGCTACGCCCTGAAGCATTTGAAAATAAATTATGCCTAAGCACACTGGATAATGACAACAAAGGGAAAACAATAATTACAGGAACTCTGGCAGCAACTAGAATCATATAAGGTTAGGGTTGGAAGGGACCTTAAAGATCATTAACTTCCAAATCCCTTGCCATGGGCAGGGACACCTCCCACCAGATCAGGTTGCTCAAAGCCCCATCCAGCCTGGCCTTGAACCTCTCCAGGGATGGGGCAGTTTTGAAGTCCCAGTGACAGACAGCCCTAACACAATGCTATTTGACTTCCCAATAAACAGAACTTAATCTTACAAACAGAACAAAAAAAAAAACTATCCATGCGTCAGATCCCAGACATCAAATGATGGCTTCTAACATTATGACTTCCAAAAACAAAAACCTGGTTTCTGTTATTGTTGCCATTCAGCAGTACAGGATTCCAGGCCATAAGCAAACTGCTCACATCCTGAGGTCCCGTAACAAAATTAAACATCAGGAGTTGGTAGGACTTTCTGTTCCAAGTCTTAAATAGTCAAAGAACGCTAAGATGAAAATCTGGACTCTGAATCCTTGACAAGAGATATAAACACAGACTTTACTCCTCACAGGTGTTGAACAAGCTGTTGAGAAACTGGTCTTCAAAGAAAGACTATGCTGGTTTTCTGAGACAAAGTAACTTTCTGTACTAGATACAACAGTCTTGCCACCTATATAGACAACAGAAGCCTAGTCCCAATATTAAAGCATTCAGGTAAGCAAAGTCTGCTTTCTCAAATTGAATTGGGAAGCATATTTTTCACTATATTTCATGGTGTTCTGGAAAAGTCAGCTCCTGAAACCTCATAATGTCAGATTAATAACCAAGGTTATTTATCCTGCAAAGGAATGCTGAAACAAAATGTTGATACTCAAGATCTTTCTCATCTAGAAAAGGGATTCCTCCAATTTTTCCTGTATGTCCTTACTTAAATGCATACTTTAGATTTTAGCTTAAAACTCAGCTCCAGACCTAGGATGCTACTTAAAAAATATTAACAAATCAGGTCTCCTATTGCTTCCTGGAAACTTCAGGAGAACCGCCTCATTTGCCAAATTACAAAAGCTGGAGTTAAAGCTTGACACCCTGCCCTACACATTTTACATCCTCGTAAGTTTGTCTCCAAAGAAAATACATCACAGCAAAAAACATCCAGCACAAAAGAAAATACATCACAGCAAAAGAAAGGTTTAGGCGTTTGGAAGTCTTTATTTGGTTTAGTCATTCCAGGGACTAACACTCAGTGAAATACCACTGACTTTGAGTTACTCAAAAGGCAAATCTGAATCCTGTTAAAATTCACACTTCTTGACAAATTCCAAGACGTACAGTCGCATCTGTTTACTTGGTCCCTGAAAAATTGGCTGCATTTCCAATGGTTTCTTCATCATGGTTCAGACTACAGGAACATCAAAAGGTTTAATAATAAGAAGATAATTAAAGCACATATCCTAATCACAGCATTGTTGGAGGTGGAAGGGACCTATCAAGAACATCCAGTATCCAACTCCCCTGCTAAAGCAGGATTGCCCAGAGCACAGCACTCAGGACTGCATCCAGGTGGGGCTTGAAGGTCTCCAGAGAAGGGGACTCCGCACTATCCCTGGGCAGCCTCTGCCAGGGCTCTGCCACCCTCACCAGAAAGAAGTTTTTCCTAATATTTGAATGGAACTTCCCATGTTCCAGCTTATGCCCATTGCCCCTTGTCCTGTCACTGGGAACACTGAGAAGAGTGCGGCTCTATCTTCCTTCAACCCACCCTTCAGATCCTTATGAG
>VZRU01009542.1:45863-63968 GCA_013398155.1 Pedionomus torquatus | reverse complement strand
GTGATTCTGTGAAGTACTTTTTAAATTCATTCTGCTTACTGCCATGCTGTAGGTAGCTGCAGTCATGCTTTTCGCTTTTATACTTTTATAGACTACACAAACTTCTGCAAGGACATATAATTAGAAGCAATGCAAACTTACATTGTAAGGGAAGTTTTCAAATTACTAAACCAGTACAGCAGAGCTTAAAGGTTTGCAATAGTTCCAACTACTTGCTGTTGGGAGAAATAGCTGTGGCTGGTTTTCCTTTTTCCTTTCCCTGAACAATTAAACCAAGATTTTCACAATCTAGTTCCTTTTTCCTGCACATAACTCCTAAGTTATGTGAGCAGTTAGTTATTCAGGATACACAGTTACTCTGTCAGGACTTTATTTATCAAAACAGTCTAAGCATATATTTTTTTACATACAGACATATTTTACATGAATTGAACAGTTCAAGAGCAAGTAACCTATAAAACCTCGTGAAATAAAAGTTACACTTTACAAATACCACAAAGCAGAGGACTGACGGCCCATCCAGATATTAAACATCACACCAACTATCAAGTTCAGCCAAGCCAAGGGCAGGGTCCTGCCCCTGGGACGTGGCAATGCCAGGCACAAACACAGGTTGGGCAGAGAATGGCTGGAGAGCAGCCCTGAGGAGAAGGACTGGGGAGTGCTCCTGGAGGAGAAGCTCCCCAGGAGCCGGCAGTGTGCGCTGGCAGCCCAGAAAGCCAACCCCAGCCTGGGCTGCAGCAAAAGCAGCGTGACCAGCAGGGCCAGGGAGGGGATTCTGCCCCTCTGCTCTGCGCTCCTGAGACCCCACCTGGAGTCCTGTGTCCAGCTCTGGAGTCCTCAGTATAGGATGGACACGGACCTGATGGAGTGGGTCCAGCGGAGGGCCATGAAGATGATCAGGGAGGTGGAGCCCCTCTGCTGTGAGGACAGGCTGAGGGAGCTGGGGCTGTTCAGCCTGGAGAAGAGAAGGCTCCGGGGAGACCTTGGAGCAGCCTTCCAGGATCTGAAGGGAGCTCCAGGAGAGCTGGAGAGGGACTCTTGGTCAGGGAGGGGAGGGACAGGACAAGGGGGAAGGGTTTTAAACTGGAAGAGGGGAGATTTAGATTGGATCTTAGGAAGAACTTCTTTGCTGTGAGGGTGGTGAGGCACTGGAAGAGGTTGCCCAGAGAAGCTGTGGCTGCCCCATCCCTGGAGGGGTTCAAGGCCAGGCTGGATGGGGCTTGGAGCAACCTGGTGTGGTGGGAGGTGTCCCTGCCCAGGGAAGGGGGGTTGGAACATGATGATCTTTAAGATTCCTTCCAACTCTAACCATTCTTGATTCTGTAATTCTATAATTGTTCAATAGCAGTCTATGTCACCTCGCACTGGGGCAGTCTTCCTTCTGTGACCTGAATCATATAAAATCTCTGAGAAAATATCTTCAGATATTTTGGAACATTCAGTGATCCTTTTTTTTTTTTTTTTTCAACTGGCAAAACTTTTTATGACCGTGCCACTGACATGCCAGGACTGTTGCCCAGGTTTCTGTGGTGAGAACTCAGAGGCGAATCCTCACTCAAGCGAAGTTGTCCACTCCAGGAAAGCTCAAGCAGCCCCGGCACTGCCCTGTCCTGATGCTCTTCTTGGAGCTCGCAGGGAAACCTAGTACCTACTCCACAGTAATGGCGAGGAGCATCTCTAGGTTGAAAGGGGTGTTGTATGTAACGTGTTTCATAAGAATAAGGGAATTTATTATAGCAAAAAGCAAAATAGACCACAAAAACCCAAATTCCATATGACTGACCCATAGTGATCCATTTTCAAGCCAGAGGTTCCTTCAGACGCTCCACATAGTATGATTTAAACCACCTATACAAGAAATCATGCCACATTTCTTTTCCCCGTGGCTGGCCTCCACACTCCCTTTTGAACATGCTACATTAAAAACAAACAAACAACAAAAAGAACCCCAACACACAGAACACCAAAAAGCCAAGAAACTACATTTTTCAGAGTCACTTTCTCTTGTAGCTCCACCAGTGCGTTGGGCGTGATTGCTTCTTCAGTTAGGGATTAGTTTTCAGGGACACTTTTTTTTCCCCTTTGAACTCAAAAGCAGAGGGGAAGCAGAAGCCGTGGTCTGCAGCTTTTGCAGGGTGTTCTGTCTCAGACCTCAAGAAAAAAAAAAAAAATATGGGAAAGGGACAAGAGAACTTGGGATCTTCCTTCCAGATGTTTCCTTTCTGGTTCCCAAAGGCAGTTGCTTTGTCTTTAGCCTGTAAAAGTAAGCAGTAGAGAAAGCGAAATGTGACAAAACATAGACTACAGCGTGGAATTATTCTCTTTCCAGGTGCTTTTCTTATTCCCTATATCCTCTTCTTAATCATTGCTGGAATGCCCCTGTTCTATATGGAATTAGCACTGGGACAGTATAACCGAGAAGGGGCTGCCACTGTGTGGAAAATCTGCCCAGTTTTCAAAGGTAAGTGTCCCTCTGCTCACTTGAGTAGCTCCGTGAGAGCGCTGTCATGCACTCGTGATCACAAACAGAAAAGTAAAGGTCTTTCATCTCAGCATGATATTTGCTGACCTTTCCCCATCCCTTGAAGTCAGAAGCCTTTTTGTTATCCCAAGGGGAGCGCACACCAGGAAAAGTCACAGGAATCTTCAGGGTGATGGCTGAAGGAGTGCAAGGGAGCAACGGGCAGGAGCGGTTCAGCCCCATCCTCCCTTTCTCCTGTGTTCTGGGGAGTGGGAGGAACTGGGTATCTCTAGGTGGAGGGAGAGGTTGGCAACACAAACCTTTGGAAATACCAGATGCCATCCAAGGCTGGTCAGCCCCGTCTCCTCTCAGAGGCTAGAATAGCCAGGGACTCCACTCAGTTCGTTGTGAGGAGCCTTCAGGGTACCACAGGGGCCAGAACACCGGAATGGAGATAGGAAGACCTCAGTTAGGTGGTTCAGCCACTGGACTTGTAATGTCATGTGAGTTATCTGCGGCTCTATGCCTTCCTGCCTATGAAACACACGTTTCTGAGAAACTTTGTAAAATGATTTTCAGATTTAGCAATGAAAAGTGCATACTAAAACCCTGAACCTGAGTACTGTTCTGACCATGGGCATCATTGAGTGTTTTCCACCAGGGTTGACTCTCCAGCATCACTGAATAAAAGGCTGTGGAGCGTTGTCGTTCTGCAAGGGAGAAATAGCTGAGGTTAGGTGTCTGGGTACTGTTTGGCATTGATCAGGGATAAAGGGATCTCCCTGGGTGAGAGAAGCCATGTGCTTTCTGTACATGAAACAAATATTTAAGGAGCCTCCAGAAATTTCTGACACATTGCTTACCGGCAAAAATGATAAGTTCCCTTCTGTCTATACCAGGTTGTATCTAAAATGTTATGTAAAAGCCTTTTGAACGCAAAGCTTTTTGAAATGAAACCAGTCGAGCTCAGCTGATCTTAGAACCTTAGAATTCAGATCATGTTCATCCTGTCACTGACAAAAGCTGAGGAGCTTAACAATAGCAATCCAAACGCGGCAGATCTGGCGCTTGGATATAGGTTACACTGAGTAAATATTAGTCGTCTTTCTCAAAGTGTAGCTTTCCTCTTCAAGGAGTCTAGTGCTGTAGAATAGGAAAACTCTAGGGCTTTTTTTTCTTATTAGTCAAACCTAAAACTCACAGCAAAATTAGAGAAAAAATGAAAATTAAATAAGTGAGGTAATAGGCACTCCAAAAATTTAAAATGGATTCATATAGATTTACCTAGCACTTCATTAATCCCTTCACGGGAGACAAAATTTATCCCTGGAACCTGAATACCCTTGGCTCAATCAAAATTCCTGCCGGTATCAGTTAATACCTTTGGATGGCAATAAGGAGTTTGAAAACCTAGCTGCAAAAATTAGACCTTAAGGATCTCAAAGTATTTGAGCCAAATACCACTGCGCTCGGAGGTACGCTGTCTGTTGACTTCAGGATTGAAAAGATGATAAGAAAGGAAAATAGAACTTCATGTATAGTCTTGTTGACATTCCAGCTGTGTTTTTAAGGTTGACATTTTCAAGGTGGGCTAAACATACATTACTGTTGATTTTTAAGTGTTCTTATTACTAGGCTATAGAATAGCATAAGTTATTTGATTCTCAAGAAGTAATAAGCATTGAGTTGTATTTGCACCTCAGCACTGGGATAAATTCAGTCCTTCGAAAGTTTTGACCAAATCTTCTGATAACATTTTACCGCTAATACCTTTAAGTTGTTCCGGGAATAACCCGAAATTCTCACTTACATGAAGAGTACACAGTCCACATGGGTTCATAACAACTGCTGTAAATGAACAGCACTATGGTACTAATATTAGCTATGAAATATTATTGCTATGAAATCTCAGGACTCCGCTTCTAGTGAGATCCTCTCAAATACATGCAATTAAAAACATACCCTGTAAACTTTGAAACAGTCTGTTTTCATCTCTGCATTTTCCAGGCTCTATTTTAGGGTGTGGGTGGTGCAGCACTACTTTTAACAAAAGCTAGACCTAGAAACAGGAGAGCAAATTCATTCCTGAACATCCTTATGATTTCGGAGGACATTTAAGATACATTTGATCCGGTATTTTCAACTCTTAGTATTAAATATGTATCCTTGTCTTCCTGAATTGGAGGAATTTCAGGAAATCATGCAATTACAGACTAACATATATTATTTGTACTTTACATTTTAATGTTCATATTAAGAATTATTCTCCCTCCACTCCATTCTGATCATAATAGTGATCATTCTGATCATTCTGATCATTCTCAGTGATCATAATATATCACTGGAGTTCGAGTGTTAATGTATTGGATTTGTTTAAACACCAAAGGTTTGAATATACAGTTTCATCTTTACTTTCACAATCTTTTCCCCAGTGCCAGGAATGAGCAAACTGATCTTGTATCGAAAGCCTCCTGAAGAGCAAAGAGCAACTTTGGAATAATCAGCAGTCTTTGAACTGCCGGTTCCTTCAGGGTCAGCATCTGTTCCTTATGCAAATTTTAAGCCAAGGATTAATGCTCAAAGTGTGGGCTACTGCCTTCCTTTAGCAAGAAATACAAAAGCCCAATGGTCTCCAGCTGCTAGGTCTCCCATGTGGTATGAAGCAAATGAGAAGGAAAGGTTTACACTGAGGTGCTGGGATGGTGTGGATGATGGTCATAAACCAGCTGTAGCCTCTACCTGTTATGTGTTATCTACAACTTTGGGGTAGCATTCAGGGAAGGAGGCTGTACACAGAGTAAAGAATGGTACAGGCCAAAGTAAAGCAACAGTTCTGGCAACGGACTCTCATCCTGCCCTGATGTTAGTATCAAAGCTTCCTCCCAAACCATTGGAAAACCAGTTGTTTTCACGAGGAGGACACGTGCTCTCTGGGGCGCTCGCACTAGAGGGACCCTCCAAGCACACTTCACTGTGCAAAAGTACAAAGAGATGTTCAAAGTCAAAAGAGAATGCTCACAGCGGGGATTCTATAATCCCGGGCAGATAATAAAAAAATAGGTTTGGCAGTCCCCACATAGTTTAGCCCCGAGGCTGATGTTCGCTGAGGTTTACTGGTGTGCCTGATAGCCACTCGGAGCCCCGCGGTGGAACAGCCCAGATTGCTCCATGCGGGTGTCAGACCTCGTTACGTGCTAGTGGAAGCCAGGCTGGAGAGAAACAACGGGAAAGGAAGAGGAGAGGGACTGGTGTCTGTTCCAGACTAGCTCGGGGTGGGAACGGGAGGCACAGGGAAACTGCACTTAAGTCTCGAGCTTTGCTTTTCCAAGAGAAGTTGCCAAGGACTCTGACGTTACGAAGATGGAGTTTCTCTCCTAACATGGGCTTGCAATCTTCCGCATTGGAAGCGAATCAGCAATGCAGCTGTACAAGAGCAGACTTCAACAGTGCATTGCTTCGTTTCTTTTTCTGGCAAAAAACTGGGTTTCCTAAAAGCCAGACGTTTTCCCAAAATCCTTACTGTAATATTTTAAGGTCAGTGACACTGTGTGTATGTAAGTGTCCAAAAAAATCCTTTTATTGGTGCAAAGATCTGAAATTAATTTGCAACCAGCTGTGTCTAAGTTTAACTACAGTGTTTGCATATACTGTAAATGGCAATGTATAATCTAGTTTTCCTTTGTCTCTAGGTGTAGGCTATGCAGTGATACTCATAGCTCTTTACGTGGGTTTCTACTACAACGTTATCATAGCTTGGTCTCTGTATTATCTGTTTTCATCATTCACATTTGAGCTCCCCTGGACAAACTGTGACAACAGCTGGAACAGCCCAAACTGTACAGATCCCAAGCTCTTCAATGCATCAGTGCTTGGCAACGGTACCAAATACTCAAAGTACAAGCTCACTCCTGCAGCTGAATTTTATGAGTAAGTGTTGACTTGGCTATGCTATTTATTTGAAATTTTGTGTCTAAGAGTGTTTCCACTGGAAGGCAAAAGAGCTCAGCCTCCAGAATAAGCATCAGAAGACTAAGGTTAAAAGGCAATCGTGATGTCAATCCGTATTCCTGGGTGATTAAGCCTCTTGCCTCCGCGAGCTTTGCTTTCTCTTGTACAAATGCAATACCTGCCACTGAGCAAAAGCAAATTGGGCAAAAGCCGTGGATCCTCCCAACGCGCCGCTTTTCCTTGTGCCAGCTCCGCCAGGGCAAGGAAACACAGCGGTGTTCTGACACAGGTGTCTGCCTGCCAAGCTGAGCTGACTCTTACGGCTTTAAAACCGTCGTTTGCTTGGCAGGCTTGGCCCGTTTCTCGACTTGCAGGGTACCTCAGAGCGCTGCTTGCTTCCATGGGGCCAGAGGAAGCACTGGGCAGGAGGAGGGCACACCACAGTTGTAGAGAGACGGGCTTTTCCCAGTCCTTAAGCAAAAGAGCATCATGGGCACAGACAGAGGCACACTCAAACGCTTGGGATCACAGCCGAGAAGGTCTAGAAATTAACAACTGAACTATAAGGCAAAGCTATCGATCTGTGCATAAATAATTGCATTATGGGCCTGCAGGGGAATATGGAATTTGATTAGGATAAAGAAAAGAGGATGGCCATCAGGCTGATTGAATCAGCTGCTGAATTAATCCGAATACTCAATTCATAGTTCTTTGCTGGGAATGGAGGGCTGTTGGGGCACACACCGGCGGAGCAGCGAGTCCAACCCTGTAGAAACGAAGGGACACGACTCTCCCCACAAAGTGTGTGTCGCAGCATGCCTGGCTACGGTGGGCATCCTGAGCTCCCCGTTTATAGCTCTGAAAGGTTTGTGGCTGCCGTTTCTGCTCGGAAGGCAGCCCGGCAGAAGATCAGCAGTGATACACAAACCGTTGGCAGGGGTTTTGTGTAAGCTCAACGCGGAGCTTTGAAATCAGCGTGTGTGCGTGGGGGTTGAGTTCAAAGGAGCCCACTACGATGGCAACCTGCTGGGAAACCGGCTGCCCTGACACAATATACGATGTGTTCGTAGCTCAAGTGTAAAGATGGGTCACCGGCAGCAAAAGGCCACGTCCGCGCGTAGTCAGGCAAAGAACTTGACTTTGAAGTGAGCTGTAAGCAATTACATAGACCTGGCAACTTCCATCACAGAGCTGCATTATTACAGAATTTTCATGTGAGCAGCATTTTGAAAAAGGTTTTCCCAACCAGACATTTGTTGTGCTTAAGCCCTTGCAAAGAGAAATGCAATCCCTATATATTGCTCCTTTAAAGTGGTTCTATGCATTTTCTGTTATCGCATCGTGCCTGGCTGCATGATTTTGACTTTTTAGTGGGTGAGGTTGTGGTAGAATCTATTCACAATGTTTTGATTTAGTTCCACTAATCTGGGGAACAGCTCAATTTATGATTCTGTCTGCACACTGACATTTGAAATATTAATATTCTTTCTTCACCATGAAATAGATTCAAGGTGCAGCATTCGGAAGGTAAGAGTAAAAAGGGAATTTGACATTTCATTATGCTTTGATCCCCGAATTTTGGGGCTGTAATTAAGTCCTGAGGCTCTATACTTATTAGCAACTGGATTATGTTACAAAAACAGGAATAGCCACTCAAGTAATACAATCTGTAACATCTGCTTCCCCAGCTGTGAAAACAGGGAATCACAAGGGGTGATTATTTATGTTTATGATTATTATTTATATTTATGATTTTTATTTATGTTCACTTAACCAGTATTTGGGTTAGCTCATCAAGTCCAGCTGTACGGCTCAGGTGTGGACCCAAAGTTGTGCAAAGTTTTAGTGGATTCAGGTCTGACCCAATAAAGACAACCTAATTCATTCCCGCGGTCTTTTTTACAACAGGCGGAGCTGAACCTCCTGACTACAAACCTGTGCATTATGTGCAACAGGGTCAGGGAATGGAAGTGCTGATGTAAGATTAAATTTGCATCGGTACAGCGGGTTTACAACATTATGCACCATTTTTGGATGCGGTGTGTTAAGTAATAGCTCAAGTAAGGATCTGGACTGGCTACATTCCCTCTGAAAACCCCTTCAAGGAGAGGCTGAATATTCCTTTAATATTGTGTGCCCTTATACCGTGTTGCACCACTGCTTGAATGATTGTGGGACTTGACCCAAGTATAGGAATCGCACCTGATTCTTCTTGGTAGATAGGCATTAGTCGCTTTGTAATAAACAAATCTTTGCCAGAGGAGAACTACAGTTCCTGACAGAATAGCTTGTGCCAGGTCAGTCTACTCCTTACAGCCAGAAATCCTAAATTACCAACTGGGTAGCTAAGTTACCCGTCCTCCTAATACTGCAGATAGTAAGAATTTTTAAGTAGCAGCATCACAAGGATACTGGTTTCCAAATTCTATGATCGTGTTTACTTTCTTAAGATTTGTACTGCTATCCAGTGGTATATATTATATATATAAAACAGGGAATCACAAGGGGCTGTGATTATATATATATTTATATATAATATATATATTATATATTTGCAATATAAGCTGTTACTAGCAATAACAGAAATAGTTACTTTTTTGGCAATAGATTTAATATGACAGATTTCAGGTTTTGGTGAGTTATACAGGAAAAACAAGGCAATCAAGAAGCTACTTTTATACCAGAGGCAAATCAAGATGTACCACTCAAACTTCAGTGGGATACCTATAGAAAGCCACCCTCTGAATTAACAAAACAAGGTATGGTAATTAGCGTTATTAAAGCAGGGATTTGAAAACAGCAGAAGCACCGGTGCCCACTGTAAAAGTATCAAAGAAAGGGAGTGATTTTGTCAGTGGAGGTGAAAACAAGTTCCACCGTTCTCCTCAGTAGTACCAGGGCTGACAGAAGACTTTCCGATTTGGAGTGTCTGGGGCGATGTTTCCAGTCACAGTAACTGGCACAGCAAGAACTTGCTGTTCTGTGTTACTGCCATGCACTGCTCATAGAAAACTTGTTAAGGATGCTGAATGTGTCCAAGCACTTCAGCCTTCAGCATCAAGGCTACCTGGGAACAGGTTGAACTTGATTCTCTAGGTTGTGTGTTTCCCTCAAGATGACAGGCAAACTTTTGCCTTGGGGTGGGCAGGCTGAACTGGGAGCGGGGCGACCAGAAACACCAAACATCTGTTCTGCAGCTGGAGGATGACTGAGGAGAGGTACTTGAAAAACAGGCCCCAGGCAGAAAGCTGATGTGGTAACCCTTAGAGAAAAACAGGCACTTCTGCTCTTCAGAACACGATTCCTTTGTGGAAAGCTTGGCCTGACAATGAATTTTGCCTAAATTATTTCCTAAAACCACACAGCTACCAGAGCTGACTGTCTCTGTCTCCACCAGCATAGGAACAGACTGTAAGAAGAGGTGGGAGTATGGGGATGGGATAGTTCATCTAATACTTCAAGAAAGGCACCTGACAGCTCAACAGAAGTATCCAGATTCTCACCATCTGCATTGAGTGAGAGAAAGCAAAACTTGCAGAGAACCTAGGCCAAGGCTTTCAGCTGTCCAGGAAAGGGCAGGGAAAGCAGAGGGAAACTTTTAAGCCTCAGACTTGGAAGAAGTCACTTCAAATTGCAGTTTTCACGCCAAGACAGTGACAGGTGGACTTAGACAAACTTAAGATTTTAAAACAAAAGCCAGATATGAGCTAGGCGATAGCTCAGGCTGGAGCAGCTCTGTGCTTAGGCTTCCTAGAGTGTTTCATTTTACGATGTCTGGTTTCAGTCGTTCAGGCTTAATTCAGGCCAAGGTACCACTGACATCAACGGGACAGTTGCTTACAACAGGAAAGGAATGGGACTTCTACTTTGTTGGAGACAGTTAAAATAAATTATAAAGTAATTGTACGCTGCAAACTCAGCAAAGCAAGCTCTCCAAAGTCTAATAACAACTACTGCCCTTCTGCTAGGAATAGTCATAAGGGAAATATTCCAGTTAGGAATAAGATGTCCATTCTACATTTCTTTGGAGACGCACGTTACCTTAGCTACTTCCCTCTTCAGAGGTTTGGCACTAAACACTCAAAATGTAAAGGACCTTCTAGCCTTTCAACATCAGTTAAAACAATTAATTATAAACATTTTTTGGAAGAATGCAAGCACATCATTGCAAAAAAAAGAAAAAAAAAAGTGGCCTTATCTTCTCCATATCACTTCTATTTAGATACTTTATCTGCACACAGGCATACTTTATACTTCTTCTTTCCATTGTTGTGTCTGGGAAAAGTCTGTTACCTTCTAGCTTTCATTTTCACTGACAAAAAATACCAGTTTGGAGGAAAAAAAAGCACTATTCTTCTCAAGGTACTGTGCCTGTAAAAAAAAATTAATATTCATGATCTGTTGTAGGAACAAATCCTGGGAAATTTTATAAACAATACAGTGAAATTGTCAACAAATGTATTGAGCCAAAGCTTTTTTCCTCTGATGGTGCTTTTTCTCAGGGCTATAATCCATTCTTCCTGCATAAGAAATAAAACACATGGAAATCTTGGTGCCAGACTAAGTAAAGGAAATTCAGGAGTGTGCCCAGTTGTGAGTCATTGCAAAAAGCTACCTCATAACGAGGAATAAATTCAACGTTCAGTTACAGCAGTCTGTATCTATCATACAGATAAATGTAGGAGGATTGTGGGAACCAAGAATATCCTTCAGAAACCCTCCCCTGATACAGCCAGGGTTACTTTTATAGACCACTAGGTTTGTGCTTTGGTGTCTTCACCAGAAATACCACCACAGACCAAAGGGTCCATGTAGTTCGTTATCAGCACAAGTGGAGTGATCAACACTAGGAGCTCCAAAGGAAGATGCAAGAATCTATTCCCCTGAAACAATTGTGAAGCAACCTCTCCCAAAAGAGAGAAAACACAGCTTCAAAAGTAAGCAGAAGCAATTCTGCATTGGATATTAGGAAAAAATTCTTTGCTGTGAGGGTGGAACAGGTTGCCCCGAGAAGCTGTGGCTGCCCCATCCCTGGAGGGGTTCAAGGCCAGGCTGGATGGGGCTTGGAGCAACCTGGGGTGGTGGGAGGTGTCCCTGCCCAGGGCAGGGGGGCTGGAACTCTATGATCTTGAAGATCCCTTCCAACTCTAACCATTCTGTGATTCTATATACGTGTTTAAAAAAAAAAAAAAGGAAAAAAAAAAAGAAAAAAAGTGTGTTCTGCTAATCACATCTGGTAAGAAAGAACTCTAAACTCATGCTAAACCTGATCTGCAGTTTTCAATGGACCTCTCTACCACTTCCTGCACAACAAACCTCCATCAAATACATCTGAAGCTTCTTTAAGAGGTTTCTTCACACAACATCCGTACTCTATAAACTAATTAGAGAGCTCATGAGCAACGAGAAATTAAGAACCTCTCCAGACATCTAGACTTATAATTTGCATCTTCGTTGAAAGAAAGCTGTCAGGTGTTTCTGGCAGGTCTGAGGTTGGGCAGCAGTCAGCTGTTTGCTTTCACAGAGATCAGGCAATTAACAATGATTATAGCTAGATTCTGTACCTTCACCCCTAGAAAAGCCCCTGAATGTAGTGTAACAGAACTAGTCTCCGATTTCAGTGGGCTTAGAGTCAGGCAAATTAGTAAATCCTTTCTGTGGGAAGTTTATGGCCATAATGCTGAAATAGCATTAAGCAAGCTGCTCCAGATATCATTTCCGTATTAACAGCACAGGCACATTTAAAAGCGTTTGTGCTGCTTATTCGTCCATAGTCTCAGACTGACACAGTTGCACCCCTAAACATTGTACAGTTACTATTTGATTGTGTTGGCTTTTCTGGACTCAGCTAAGTAATTCAGTCTTTCTCTTTTTGGCTCAGCACACAGAAAATTCTGGTACAGGTATTTACATGTATAAAACAGGAACGGCTACCCACAGATGTTTCCATAGAATCATAGAATGGTTCAAGTTGGAAGGGACTTTGAAGATCATGGAGCTCCAACCCCCCTGCCCTGGGCAACACCTCCCACCACACCAGGTTGCTCCAAGCCCCATCCAGCCTGGCCTTGAACCCCTCCAGGGATGGGGCAGCCACAGCTTCTCAGGGCAACCTGGGCCAGGGTCTCACCACACTCTCAGAAAAGAATTTCTTCCTATTATCTAATCAAAATCTCCCCTCTTCCAATTTAAAACCCTTCCCCCTTGTCCTGTCCCTCCCCTCCCTGACCAAGAGTCCCTCTCCAGCTCTCCTGGAGCTCCCTTCAGATCCTGGAAGGCTGCTCCAAGGTCTCCCCGGAGCCTTCTCTTCTCCAGGCTGAACAGCCCCAGCTCCCTCAGCCTGTCCTCACAGCAGAGGAGCTCCAGCCCTCTCAGCATCTTGGTGGTCCTCCGCTGGACCCGTTCTAACAGTTCTACATCCTTTCTCTGTTGAGGACTCCAGAGCTGATGCACAGCTTTGAAATTTAGTTTTCATATATGTTCACATCTCCACATTTGTTGGCCATACACAAAGAGAAAAAATTAAATGGGTGTGCAGTGGAAGTCAATCCATATAAGCACATACACATGTTCTTAGGCTTTGGACAGCTTTATGGAAATGATTTTGAAGCCACAACACGCCCTTATGTAGCAAACCCAGAAGAGTGGAAGAATCACCACATTTCCAACTTAAATTTGCAGGGGGTGAGGTGAGGGCAGCGGTTACGAGCAAACGACACAGGCTGCGTGCGTTTGGCTTGCCTTGTATGAGCTTGTAGGAGCTGTTTAGGTAGAGAATCCTGTGTAGTTGGGTGGTGGCACCAGGTTCTGAGCCATAATTTGTGCAGCTGAGGTCAGGGCTGCAGCACCTCCCGTGAATTACCTTGTACTTGAAATTCTAGCAGCAGCAGTAATTTTCCCTGTGGAATATCTCCACCTGTGCAGGGGGCTTAAGGCAAAGCCAACAGAGGTGTCTCACACAGCGATATTATTATATATACACTTACTTGCATTCACCTGTTTTGTCATCAAACATCTCCACCAAAACGTCCTCCCCTCCTACCAAACAGGGTACTGACACAGCATCCCCACTACAGTTCTATGGGGGCTGCCTAGAGGGGGGATATTTGCTCATCCCATCGAAGCATGAATCCTTGAGAGGGCGACAAACTCAACCTCACTGTGTGGGTTTTACCCCCAGGGTCCCTGTCCCAGCAAGTGTCAAACCATAAAGTAAGCCTTTGTTTGTCAGCCGTCCTCATTTTCTTGGCACAGGGGGCCAGTTCCTGTGGCTGACTTTCTTCTGGCATCTTTTGCATCCTCCTTCCCAGCAGCTTTTCTGGAACCAGTGAAGTTTCATGGAAGTTAACAGCCTCTTCAGGGAGGCTGGGGTTTCTCTTTCACGGCTCTCCTGCCTCGGGCAGTGCATGGCCCGAGGGAATGCAGACCGAAGCCTGGTTTGCAGATGACACCAAGCTGTGTGGTGGTATTGATACACCAGAGGGATGGGACCTGGATGGGCTGGAGAGGTGGGTCCATATGAAGCTCATGAGGTTCAACAAGAGCAAGTGCAGGTTCTGCACCTGGGCCGGAACACTCCTGGCCATCGATACAGACTGGGGGGTGAGGGATTAGAAAGCAGCCCTGAGGAAAGGGACTTGGGGGTGCTGGTGGGGGAGAGGCTGGAGATGAGCAGGCAGTGGGCACTGGCAGCCCAGAAGGCCAGTCCCATCCTGGGCTGCATCACAAGATGTGTCACCAGCAGATCCAGAGAGGGGATTCTGCCGCTTTGCTCTGCTCTGGTGAGACCCCACCTGGAGCACTGGGTGCAGGGCTGGAGCCCTCAGGAGAGGAAGGACATGGACCTGATGGAGCNTGGGCTGGTTGGGGGTGTCCCTGCGACTGCGGGGAGGTGGGACTGGATGGGCTTGGGGGGTCCCTTCCAGCCTGGATGGTTCTGTGATTCACTTGCTGACTAAGAGCTGGGGCGGTTGGGAGCACACGGGCTCAAACTGATTTCCGTGTTATCTTCCAACTAACTTTTTTGGGGGAGTTCAGCTTTCCTGAGATTTACAGAGTGTTGAAATTCAAGCGTTGCCAGTTCTCTCTGCAGATCTCGATATCGTGGCTTTAAAAGCAGATTTAAAAAAAAAAATTAAAATCCCTTTTTCAGAATGCTGTGCGAACTTGAATGTGCTGAAGGGTGGAATAAATAGCAGGGGAGGGCAGAATTATTACATTAATGAGAGAATAAGGCTGGGGAAAGACTTCAGTGAGTTGAGATCAACGTTCTCAGTGAATGAAGAGTAGTCACGTAAAATTTCAGGATTATAATGAATCAAAAAGATATACCATTTTATTTAGTAGAAATAGTAATTTTTATACACCAGCCAGGGTGACACCGGTAAATTATCTTTCTGTAAGTGATTCCCAAAACCTAGTTTGAAGCCCATCACATGGTTCCATTCTCCAACACCAGGGGGAGCTGAAATATCTGGAGAAACGAAAAGCCCAGACCAGTACGATGTTGTCAAAAGACAATGCAGCGTCCATGGGAGCTGGAGAGGTATCTCCTGCCCCTCAGATGTCCTGGCACTGCTCTCCTGTGTTCTTGGCAGTGGCACAGCACTCTCCTGGAGCCAGGCTGTCCTTCTGCCTTGCAGCCAGGCTATAGGAGACCCGTGGCAGAGCTGAGCGGGAGCCAGGCTAATCTATAGCTGAAGAACCTGGCAAACTCCACGCAAAAAGAACTCTATCCACATCCACCGACTGCAGATGGCCTAACCTTCCACAGACAAAAGAACCAACCCTATTTTACAGGCTGAAGGTAACCATCAGCAATAAAAACTGAAACATGGTGGCCCAAGGATGTAACCCAAGAGACACGGGTAGGAGAGCCTTCTAATTCCGCACAATTACCGTGCTTCAAATTGCTTTCTCTACTGAGTATGTAATCTAGTTTCTATAGATTGCACATTGTCTGCAATAAGAGTCCTTTTAGCATCTTTGATCTACAATTTACATTAAGTTTTAAATCATAAAAAACTAGTCTAACTTCCAGAACAGGGACTAGAGCTCAGGAGAGCAGGACTTTATCTATTTATATCTAAGCTAATTTGCTGATGCTTAGTCTATGCGAGCCATTTGGGTCTGATCCCATAAAAGCAAGTGCTAACTTTTAGAAGTTCTTAGAAGTACTTAAATTTTCAGAAGTACTTAATATGTTAACACTACAAATACATGTGTTACTTCACATACTAATTTTCTGAGAATTTCTTGACATTTTTAAAATCTGAACAGGAATGATACAACACATCTAAAAATTGTTTATATGAATGGCACCCTTACATTGATCACATCAAGTTTATCTAAATTAACTCTTGCCTTTAATAAAACAAGAAAGAATGAGCCTATAGGAGCTGTGTGATTACATTCAAATTGAAACTTAAAATGATAATTCATTTGGGACTGGAAAAATGAGGACTGCTCCAAGACTTTTAGTTGATCTGTTTGCACAAAATCTGAATTTCCAAAATACAATCACGTAAATTTGCCTAGGGATGAATAATACAAACGTCACCTTAGAAAGAGCCAGTCTCATAAAAGTCTAGGAGAATTCCACACCTAAACCACTTACCTCCTATATTCTGGCTATGGATTAAATGTTTTAGAGTGAACAAGATACAGAACAATTTTCAGATCACGACACTTAGTATTGCTTCTTCCTTTGGTTTTTCTCCTTGCTTATTCTCAAATAGACACCACTTCCATAAAGAGTATGTTCTGAAGTGCTCAGAGTGCAGACAAAGCGGTAGTTTACAATAATCCTTATTTTATAGATGGGAACTCTAAGCCACAGAGAAAAATTTATTGGTTCCAACATTACTTGTTATTAAAACTAGGACTGGATCCTTCCTTCAGCAAGTCCCACCAGCAGCCACCCTCAACCTCCCCAACAATTTGTCTTCAGTAGGGTTTATGTGTGAATACCAAACAGCTGGGCTTTCTGTTGGCTCTGACATCAAATTAAGGGGGCCCACACAAAGGCAGAACAGGAGGCAGTGGTACCAGCCAAGGAACCTCTTTGAATGCTTGCTCGTTTCCACAGCTTTAGGTGAGTGTGGTGTGAAAGAAAGGCCAGAACTGGTGCCAGAGTGAGCAGGCAATTGGGGGGGTGCAGGGAGGGGTCTTCCCAGCAGAGGGCACAGGGAAGGAGACAACCAGAAGGTACTTCCCAAAGAGAGAAACCAGAATGCCTGAATGTGACTTTGATCTGAAATGCCTTTGCATTCCTGCTGCTCTTGCAGCGAGGCAGAAAGACCTTGGGACCCATATTTACAGAGATGTAGAGTCTCAAAATCGTTGCAGATGCAATTTATACTCCTTTACATTGAAAGTAGTCTTAGTATAAATCAGCCTCTTTTGCACAAACCCCTCATTAAAAACCAGTTAATTTGTTATCTCTAGTCTGTGTTCTTTGATTCTTGGTGCTGTACTAAATATTGCTGGAGGTCTGACTAGAATATCGGAGAGCTTGAACAGTTTATTAGCTCCTCTTGTATTTTGCCCAGCAAAATATAGTAGGTTCCACTTCTACTTTCTGTCAGCTCCATCTGACAATGTTTGTTCTCAGTCTTTCCCCCATAACATTTTCTTCTCCTTTTCGCACGTGTTTCTCATCTGCTTTCATTCTGTTCTCAATAACAACAATCTGCAGGCAAAATATTCTAGTTGTCTTAACTGCATGTGATTTTTCCTTTCTCTTTGACTGAGACTTGTAAATTATGAGAGTTTGTTTTGTTAGCAGAATTAGGCAAATTTCTCTATACTTATCAAATACCAGTTGCTTTTAGAAGCTTTTACTTAAGACGTTCTCTGTAGCTTTGGACATAATTTAGAGAAGTTGACAGACAATGGAGGCTGATTGGTGCTGTATTTGCTCTGGTTCACAGAATGATACAGGGTTGGAAGGGACCTCTGGAGATCATCTAATCCAACCCCTCTGCCCTCCTAGAGGTCCTCCTTGAGCACAGGAACACATCCAGGCGGGTTTTGAATGATTCTAGAGACAGAGACTCCACCACCTCTCTGGGCAGCTTCTTCCAGGGCTCTGCCACCCTCAAAGGCAAGAAGTTCCTCCTCATGTTTAGATGGAACTTCTTATTTTCGTGTTTGTGCCTGTTACCTCTTGTCCTGTCCCTGGGCACCACTGAAAAAAGACTGGCCCCTTCCTCCTGACACCACTCATCCTGTAATTATTTATAGGTGTTGATCAGATCCCCCCTCAGCCTTCTCTTCTCCAGACTAAAAAGACCACAGTCCCTCAGCCTTTCCTCATAAGGGAGATGCTCCAGGCCCCTCATCATCTTTGTAGCCCTCTGCTGTACCCTTTCTAGCGGTTCCCTGTCCTCCTTGAACTGAGGAGCCCAGACCTGGACACGGTTCCCTGGCTTAGAGATTGAAGAGAGATCAGTTTATGCCATTTTGTTCATGACTTGTGCATATAGGAAACGTGACAATCCTGCAGTGTGTGAAGGCAACCTCAATTCAGGATTGGATGTTGGCCACGTTGCATTATTCTGCTGTAATATCAAAAGGCTGATAATTCAAGTGCTTTGACCTCAGAGCTTCTTGAATGGGGAATCTTGCAGTATCTCTTACTTCACATTTTCCTCTTTGTGACCAATATAAGGAATAATAAGTATAATCTCAAG
>VZRU01009542.1:30612-41107 GCA_013398155.1 Pedionomus torquatus | reverse complement strand
CCAGGGAGACCTTAGAGCAGCCTTCCAGGATCTGGTTTTAAGCTAGAAGGGAGGTTTAGAATGGATATTAGGAAGAACTTTGCTGTGAGGGTGGTGAGTCCCTGGAAGAGGTTTCCCCGAGAAGCTGTGGCTGCCCCATCCCTGGAGGGGTTCAAGGCCAGGCTGGATGGGGCTTGGAGCAACCTGGTGTGGTGGGAGGTGTCCCTGCCCAGGGCAGGGGGGTTGGAACTGGATGATCTTTAAGGTCCCTTCCAACTCTAACCACTCTATGATTCTATGATTAAACTGAAAATACTGGTGCTAATTTCTGTAATTATATAGCCACACTTGTGGTTTCGCTTAAGCGCTAGTCCACTGTTCTGATAGTCTTAACTTTCCAACAGTCTCCGGAACAAGACTATCTCAACCTGAATCCAAACTGTTCATACCACGCAGAAGAAACCTGTGTAGGGCAGATTCAGATGTGGCAGACTCTTAAAAGCCCACACTTTGATTGTGCACCCTGTGAACTGCCGTATTCGTTAAAATTGAGTCATGCAAAAGATGTAGTTCTCCAAATGCTAAGAATTCCCTCAGCAAGAAAATCTTGCTTTCTGAATGACTAGGTTGAACGTTAACCTGGTAAACAAAAATCCCAGCCTGTGAAAACCTTGCTAAACGTACTTATTCAGGACAAACTTATCTAATTGTGTCTTCACAGAAATGAGATTTTCAACAGTGAGATGTTCTTATCTTGCTGTTGAATGTAACGTGCATTTGCCTGTAACCACATTGCAAGACACTCTCATTGAATATGTCCAAACCTACTCGATTTGTGAAGTACCTTAGAACTTATGATTATTTCATTCGTCACAAAGCAAGATTTACAAGTTTAGTCACTAACTCGTTAAATGACCAGCGTTTCAGATCTATGGATAACAATGATCTGGTGACTACAGCTACATCTTACCACTATGCTATTCTAAAACCATCATAAATCATTTATAAGACATCTATATCTTTGTGGCTGGGGCACGAGGCCATTCAAAGGGTTACAAAACTCAAAAGCGAGGACATAGTTGTACTAGAAGGTAATTGTCTTGAAAATGTGCAGCTTTCAGAGATGTTCGTGGTTTGTACACAGTTGCACCGTACATTTCCTATCTTGACTCCTCCTGAATTAAAAAGGCAGGCAAAGACCTTGACTGTTAGAATTCAGATGTGTTTTATATGCTCTTAGCAAAACTATGTTTCCTTGGGTTTATAATCCTAAATTAAATTTGGAATCTGGCATTTTTTCGACAACAGAAGTTACCACCAGAATCCCAACTTATCTTACTCCGTTTTGGAATATTCAAACCGAGCCCAGTATATGTAACTTTCAGCCACCTTTGTCACCAAGGTGGTGTTTATGCATACACCACAAATACAAAGGCACGAGGATGAACAAAGGAGGTGCTTAAACTTTTCTTACGTATTTTAAGCGCTGCTTGGGACAATAAAGAAAAAAAAAATTAAAAAATCCTAAATTCAAGTCTGTGTCTGTGGAGCTGTGCCAGCCTGCATCAGGTCAGGGTCCCTAGCCCTCTGTAACCATAGCTGCCTTCTGCTTTTGGAAGGGTGTTCCGTGCGCTGCTCTTTCTTGGCTGAGTGTTTTCGCAGCTGCTGTTTGGATGACCCTGAAGTTGTTTGTTTCGGAGACTAAATTTTTCAGGCAACAACCACAAAAAGTTGCTCTAGCATCATAAGAGGCTAAAGATCATTTATAAGGAGAAGTTTCGCAAACTGCTTTGTCGTATTAGCCTTTCTCCTGCTCAGAGCCTGGGAGACCCACTGCTGTACAATAGGCTCCTGTGTTTAATCTTTCTCCTCAGGCTCTGAAGAATAGACTCCTGCTTCAGTTCTATGTCAACGCATCCCTGAATCTTTCTGATCTATTTTTTTTTCCTCCCAAATGGAGAATCTAACAAAGGAATATTGTAAGTCACAAACAGCAATTCCCTACCGAGGGCTCTGCTAATGCTCTTCCAAAAGACCTTCAAGCCTCCTGATTACAGTCAAGATCTGCCTTATTTTATAGGATCACATACTGCACCGCGCTGAGCAAGCCCCCAGACACCTCATTTTCAGGGGTGTTGAATCCATTATAAGGAGAGAAAGATATTCACCTGAAAAGCTCTTAACCAGGCCTATACCTGCTGGAGGTCCACAGGCTACAAAGCCGTAATGCTCATCTCTGCTGCACAAATGGAAATACTAAATGCTTGTGTAAAACAGCAGCTCCACTTCTGTTGCGCTGAAGGCATCTGCCTTAAACACCGAGTTAAATCAGACACAAGAAAACACTCAGGCTTTCATACACCTTAACAAGTTTCCCGAAGATAAGACAATCTGGGGGTGCACCCAATGTTTACTCTCCTCACAGCACAGTAGTTCTTTAAATCTAGGTACACAAGAAACATATGCACAAAAGCTATAATAAAACATATATATATAAATATAATATACCATAAAGAGCCATGAAGAAAGCTGGAAAGATTGATGACTGCCTCCTATAAAAAGTTGGTGGGTTTGGTTTTTTTTAATTTTTAATGCATATAAAAGCAATATCCTGCCACAAAAATATATCAGACTATGCATCGATCAGAAGCAAATCAGCTGAAGCGAACAGAGAATCAAGTGTAAACTGCAGAAGAACCAGCCCCATTGTCTGTTTCATATTCTGCTTTGTTATAACAAAGGGAATGTTTTGCATTTAATCTCAGTTCTAAAAGAATTGCTGGTTTCTGCTTTTTCCTTTCACGTTGATCTCACTTTGTTTCCTGATCAGCTACTATGAGCCAAGACTCTTACTCAACAGGTCCTTAAGCATACACAGAACTCCTTTGGCAGGTGCTAACCTCTTATTTGAATTGACTTGATTTATTATTATCTTATTTGACTTAGGCAGATGCTTAACAGTGTTCCCATTATACAAAAGGGTAAGTGTGAGGAGTACAGCTCCACTGGAAGGACACGAAAGAGCTTGAAAACCTCTAAACCCAAGTGCCTTATGGTGGCAGCCTGCTCATGTAGTTATAGTTATAATTTAAGGAAGAACTACTTTAAAAACAAAAAAAATCAGGAACTTTATTAACGACACAAGTTGGGAGAGGTTTTAAAAAACAAGAATAATTATAGGAGGCTTTGCATCGCTGCTTCTGCACTCTTACCCACAGAAACACTCCTCAGAGAGTACAACTCTGATCTCAACCTTTGTGTAGAGATAGAGATGTAAAAGACAGATAAAGATGTAAAAGGGTAGATAAAGATGTAAAAAGAGAAAGATGTAGTGAGGTATATAAAAGGAATGAGCAAGGAATTAATTTCACAGGACTGTTTTGTTTTTCAGTAAAAGAAATACACAGTACCAAAAAGCCCTGTGTGAACTGAAATTTGGGAAAAATCATACCCACTCGTCCTCTGGTTTGTGACAAACACATCATAGATTGTTGCTGATATTACCTTTCGAGTAATTAATTCTCAACACTTCATAAAATTAAGTTTCTGTGCAAATCTGGCGTTCAATAAATGGTTCCCAGTCCTCAGCAGGCAGTAGTTGAAAGTGTCTGTCATCTAAGTTGAGAAAGAAATAGCTCATTGGTGTAAGCACTTTCATGTATCACAGTAGGACGGGATAAGGCGCTCTCATTCTTTCTCCTGGGCCCAATGTGAAAGCTTAGCATTAAAATCCGAACGCAGGTGGAGCTCGTAAGCTGCCTGTATCTGTCAGAAAGCTGAATAGACACAGTGGAGCTGATTTTGTAGAGATGGGTAGGGATGAGATCCGGTGCTTTTTGTAGTCTTGAGCACTTGGCAGGTTCAACCAAATGCTGAAGATCTCATTTTGAGAGATTTTACCCTTGTGGAGGATGCTTGTTTAAATATCTCTGTGTAACATCCGAATAAGTGACACCCTCATTGACTGGAGTAGACTATTTTCAGGCTTCTGATCCAGGAGACCAGTGCTGTGGCATTGCTCCCGACGGCTCTCCACACATCTTGAGGCGATGTTGGCCTTGAGGGTCGCTTTAGAAAATGTTATAGCATGGAAAACTAGGTATTCCCTGGTGGACAGTTCTTAAAATGACCAAGCTGCATCTAAACTGAAATGTAATGACTATTGCAGGAATCACTCCGTCTCCAACTAAGTGGGAAAGGTGACGGGTAACCTTCATGGTTCTGTTCGCAGCACGTCAGTTGTGCTTCAGCTTCTGAAACAAGAAGCCATCGTATACAAACAGTCCCATGAAGAAAGCTCTCTTATGGGAAAGAAAATGTCCTGTAACTCTTGACCTATTAACTATTTTTAGTTTTCTGGTTGTACATTCCAAACTAACTTGGAACAAGGAATGTTGGAAGTGTATTTGTGTTGCCTGGGAGAAAGAGCGTGTAATCATTTCCATCCTCAATAGCAGCTCAGCAGTAGAACCCAAGCTGTACAAGAACTTGCCCGCTGCTTCAGCCCATACCATTTTGGGTTAAGACCATTCCAGACCATGTCCGAGCTCCATGTGACATCTCCCGGGGGCTGAGAAGCACTTAGGCTCCCATAAACGTGAACTGTGATCATTTTTCAAAAGCCAGTTGTCTTGTACACGCTCGCATTTTCCTGATGTATCTTTTGGACTGAACTGACACTGACCATGTTGGTGTCGTTATGCAGGTATGGATTGATGCAGCTACTCAGATATTTTACTCCTTAGGAGCCGGGTTTGGCGTTTTAATTGCATTTGCCAGTTACAATAAGTTTGACAACAACTGCTACAGGTAAGACAGCCTATTCTTTCCTTACTGCTTGAGAATGATCCTATTTAACTGCAGCTGGGTTAATTGCTAAGCTCTCTTTTTATCTTCAGTCATTTATTGATGATGGTCAGTCCTGTGTGGACGCAGCAACCAACCCAAATCATGAAACACTGACTCACGTACTGAAATTTTAGCAACGGGAACCTGCCAAGATATCTGCTGTACAGGAAAACAGAATGGGATTAGGTTTGGACTTCAGACAGCTGTGTTTGGGTTTGCCTTTCAAAAGTACCATTAAGAGCAACAGTGAACGGAGGCTGAAATCTTATTGGTCCAGAAACTAAAAGCAGAAGGATTGCAGTTTCCAGAAATGCTTCTGTGCTTTGGGATTATATTTCAGATATTTTATGTAGAGCCCCAATTTAGGATACGCACTTTCAGTCGGGTCAGTTTGTAAGTGCTTTACTGAATCACAGCCATGGAAATTCAACCAGAACTGCTCTGCGCCTTCTGAGAACTTCCAACGTTTGGAATTTTTATTAACAGTCCTTTTCAGAATGAAAACAAGCATCACTTTAAAATTTCCCACTAAATAGAAATTCAGAAATTACATATATGTATTACAAATACATTGTGATGGCAAAAAATGTTAAAGTTAAGAGGTTTGAGAAAATACATAGATTTGCCTTAGACTGAAAGCCAAAATCGTGGAATAGCTCTTTGGAGTCAATGAAAGTTTGTACTTAACCCAGAGTGGCTTTAGGTTGCCAGCTGATTATTTGCAGCAGGTAATATTACCAGGTTTGAGAAGCCTTCAGTTACAACGCTGGCCATAGCAGTCTTCCAAAATAACATTTATCATCTTGTGCAAATAATTTACATTCATCTCATAGCAGCACTGTCTTGTGTCTGGATCCTAATTTTGCTCTGAAATGGAAAAAAAAAGACCCACTTAAAGTAAGAAAACACAAGCAGCTATGTGCAAAGTCCTGTTATTTAGCTCCTGGCTTACTGTATTTGCTCAAGGTCACTTCCCAAGCCTTGCCTTCCCTGTAAGAGTCATCTGGAGTCCCATTAAATGCTGTAGGTTAGTTCTCACCGTAAAAGCAAGCTTCCATTCGGTAGCATTTAGAACGCTTACAAACACCCTTCTTTTGGTCAAATACCTCCATCATGTGCAGAGTTATTTTCTTCAAAAGGCCTTCTTGAAACAGAGCAAATTGAAAATAGTGCCGTTTCCAGCTCCAGGCCCTGCCTCAGCACTACGATGGCCCATCTGCCCTTGAGAACACCTTCCAGGAGAGGAATGGTGTCAGCAACACAACGCAGGGTAGCGGTCCTGAGAATGGGGGCCAGAGAAAACAGAGAATCTGTACTGAAGTTATCATCTAGTTTTACATGCAAAATACCAGGAGCTAGTAAAGCTCAGTTAGTAAGAAAAGCGTTGCATAATCCAGTTACTGACTAAGCAAAAAGAAGCATTATTCACTTTAGATCTGTGGGACACGAGGAATACCGTTACCATCTTATCAGTGGCCAATACTGAGCAATTTTCTTCTTTAATGACTGAAGAGAATTTGAGTTTATGGGTCTGATCTGGCCTCTCTTGATTTTAAGAGTTGCAGGACATAAATTCTTCAATGTGGCCAAAATAATGTAAGGGAGAGGATAAAGTTTGGCGTGTGGCACCGATGTTTTTGGGTAGTGTAACTGATAACAGGAAATCATATTTACTTTCTGCTCATTAAAGCACTGTTTGGCATTACTTTACTGATGTTCACAGAACCGTGTCCTCTGTTCTGAAGGTCATATGCAGTTAAAGATTGCATACAAGACACTCTGCAGATTAAGCAGGCATCTAAATATGCATGTTCTACTTCTCTTCAAACCAGGTTTGGCACCAGTGACTATCAAAACCCAGGAGAACTCACATATCCATCATAAACCTATGACAGATTGATTTAAAAAAACCCCACAACTTTGTACAGTCGTCACTATAAGATGCACACTGTGTAATATTTAACCTTTAAACAAAATTCCCCGTTGTAACAATCTGATAAACAAGAACTGTCTTATTTTGAGAAAAGCCCAGCCCACTTCCTGCACGGAGGACCTCCTTACAGATTAAGGATAGTTAATTACTACCCTTACAGGTTAAGGTTGGTTATCCGGTGCCAATGGAATCTGTTTGCTAAAAATGCAGTCCTGAAGTTATTTGAAAGTACTCCTGAATACCTGCTCCCATGAATTGATGAAGAGTAAGGCTCTTCCACTTGAGGCCACCCTCCTGCTATGCTCCGGCTACCAGCAAGGCTGACAACGTAACTAATGTCTGTAACCTTTAATATCGCTTCGCTGATTTGGGTTTTTTTTTGAGAGAACTCTGTTTAAAATCAAAGCAGTAAACAGCAGTTGTAATTGCACAATTAGCATTTTCACAAGAACCTATCGCTATAAGACAATCGCCATCTAGTTCTTGAAGTGCTTTTTTTCACTGGGCTGTTCTTCTCTCCATCATTAGGGATGCTTTGCTGACTAGTACCATTAACTGTGTCACGAGCTTCATCTCAGGATTCGCAATTTTCTCCATATTGGGCTACATGGCTCACGAGCACAAAGTCAAAATTGAGGATGTAGCCACTGAAGGTAGGAAATTAATTCTAGATTAATTTTACCACTTTTTGTCCACCATGTCTTTGAAAATGCGTTGGTATTTGTTTCACATCAATGTTTGAAAATCTCACAGAAGTGACCTGAATTAAATTACTTAGAACCACTGCTCTGGGTTTACATGCCTTGCTGAAAAGTGAGCTCTAAACAGTATTGATTCATCTCACCTCGACCCAATTGAGGTTTCCTGACATCTCGCTCCTCACAAGTTCAGCCTGTGCCACATGGAGGCATTTACCACTGCAAGGTATCTTGTGAAAGTGCTCTTCAGTGCCATCGGCTTTTGGGTTGGATGGTTCTGGTTGGCTTAGCTGGGGAGTCCTTCCACTGGTAACAGATCACCCATGACTTCCAGTTCTCTCATCACATCCAGGAGCTCTCTGGTGGAACACTGGAGTCCACATCCACATGGTTCCTTCTCTAATACATTGGTGAAAAATAGCTAGGAAGGTTGTGAGTCCCATAAAAGATTATTATAAGTGTGAAAGAATCAACAGATTTTATTTTTTTTTAATACAAAACCATCATAAGAACATTACTAGATTATTTCTGATGTATTTTTTTTCTATAATGCAAGTTTTGTTTTAACAGCCACTCAGGGTGTGATGTGGGCTGATGTAAGAGTCAACTTAGAATTTATCTTCTTAAAATAAACACTTATATGAAGCTAAAAAACATTATTTAGTAATACTCTTTTTTTTTTGATCTATTTCTTTTCTATTTCAGGAGCTGGTTTAGTTTTCATCTTGTACCCAGAAGCAATTTCAACTCTTTCAGGATCTACATTTTGGGCTGTGGTATTCTTCATCATGCTCCTCACGCTTGGCATTGACAGCTCTGTAAGTATATTTTCCTTCCAGCTTTGATATTTTTCTTTTACTGTTATATTCTGTAACTGGAGAGATATCAGCCTTAAAGAGGGGCTTCATTACATTTCGAAAAACACTCTGGACATTCTCTGAGTCTTTTTACACAGTCACAGCCAACATATCAATAGTATTACTCCGGGAAGTATATTTAAAGGTTCACAATATTTGAGAGGTTTAGGAAAACATCTGATCTTTTACAAGCCAGCAAATAATTACGCACTGCTGCTTTTTTATGACCTTACAGAGGGGCTATTCATCAATAATTATTACTATTTAAAGGTATTGGCCAACTGCTATGAACTATTACCACTAGGAACCTGTAATAAGGAACCCTCTTTGCAAAGCACAAGCCACAGTAAGGCGTTGAGTGGAGTGGTTTCTAGAAGATATTTTTACATGTGCGGGAAGTCATTGATCTGCTCGAGATAAACTATGTCTGAAGGTAGTCTGATTTTTTTCTACATGCAATGATACAGAATTTCCTGTAAATTTAGTCACAATTTCAAAATCACACCAGAGTATTTCCATAGTGGTTTCATTTTACTAGTGTCTTCCTGTAAAATGTCTAGTCTTGACGAGGGTATTTGCTCTTCTCCATAATGCAACTTTTACTGTACCTTGATATTCAGGATCACGGCAACTTCAGCCCGGAATATATCCCAAGACCCCTAACAATTTTTGTACTGCTTTGCTCTTGCCAAAGAGACATCAAGATATCCCATTATATTTAGCTTAAAGGTTGATTAGTTTCTGGGAAAAAAACAAGAAGGGTCTTTAAGGAATAGTGAACCATCAGCAAACATTTGCCATTTTTAGTAGGATAGGAGTTTCTTACTTCTAAAGCAGAGAAGTCTCAGTAGTTCTATAAGTACAGAACTGATCTTGGAATTTTCTAGTTGGAAATGGTAAAAAAAAAAACAACAGTGTTTCCATTACTTACAACTCCAGAAAACTTCATGCATTTTCAAGAAGAAAGGGAAAGAATTAACTGAGTTGAAGGAGAGCAAAACTAAGAACAAGGAGGTTGCAGCCAGAAGCTTTGATAATCATTGGCAAACAGGTGAATGAGATCTTGTGGAGCAAGGTCTGGGCTGTAAAGGGCAAATTCAGGGCTAAATGTTTCTGAAGTGTTTGGATTTGTGGATTCCAGCTCATGTTCAATGACGTTTGCCATTATACACTAAAGTCTGGACTCTTACTCAAAAGGCTGAGGCAAGATTATACCTGGGTTTGTAGCTCGGCCGTTTTCCAGCTGTAATCAAGCACAGGGGATGTAAAGGATGGGTTTAGAGCAGTGGCAGGGCATGAACGACTGGCAGGAATAGGGCAGAATTAAGAAGAAAGTAAACGCTTAGAAGCATTTAGATCCAATACAGTTAACTTTCCAACAGCAGTAAATTTAAGGTAATGTAAAGAAACATTTGAGTGACAAAGACACAGCTTTAGTTTGCAGAACACACTTTGCCTACAAGTGGAGAAAGCTAATTGAAATAGTAGGAACTGATAAACCATGGCCAAGTTTAGCTGTTTCTTTCTAAAAGAGGAGGGGGGTCTGCTTGTTCATGTTTTGTTTAGGATTTTTTCATCATTGACCTAAGATAACACAAGTCACGCTATATTTGATTTGGTGGTCTTCTCAATTTTCCCCCCACGTTTATCAAATCCCCACAGGGAAAATTACAAAATTTTTAAATCTAAAGAAAAATAAATAAATCATCAACTATCCTCAAAGCTAAAGAGGAATAATTATATATGACTTGTTTTATTCTTGCATATAAACCTGCACTGGCACAGAAATACAGACGTCTGTACAAAAACGGAGCTGTCAAAATGTTTAAGCAAAGAGAAATCTGACCTGCAAATTTAAGCAAGCAACAATGAAAAGGGTAGAAAATGGAAAAAAATATTTGCAAATATTTTTGGAGCAGGTATCTAGCTTAGCATAAGGAACTACAAGGGGAATAAATTGTGATAAATTAAGAAATGGTCGTTTGCAAAAATAATCAAAGCTGTCTCTTTCCATTTTCAACTTCTCCAAGGCCATTTAAATGCCAACAAGGTAACAACTTCTGAGAACCTCAGATAATAACCCATCTTAACTGCAGGACACTCACTGATGACTCCCCCCAAGATGTTAGGAAATACAAGCTTCACTCTGTTTTGGGACTTCAGTTCTGAACATTAGTTTA
>VZRU01009542.1:1445-30579 GCA_013398155.1 Pedionomus torquatus | reverse complement strand
TAAAAAAAAAAAAAAAAAAAAAAAAAAAAAAAAAAAAAAACAAAAAAAAAAACCAAACAAACCTAAAAAGAAAGAAAAAGGTCCACTGCCCCCAGCAATTTTCCTCTAGTCAGGAGTCATTCAAATTCTAGAGATAATTTGCTGTTACTGTGTTGTGGTTTCAGCCAAATTTACCAAAACCNGAACAGGCAGGGTCCTCCTTGGATGTCGGCCATTGAAGGAAGAGAGTTGACCCTTTGATCCCTCAGCTTTTATACGGGGCATGATGGGGATGGGATGGAATCCCCCTGTTGGTCAGGTTTGGGTCCCCTGTCCTGTCCGTCCCTCCTTGCAGGTGGGACCCCTTCACGCTTTTCCATTTCCGACCCTCCAAGGGGGCAAAAGACGAAAATTCCCTGCCCTTGGTTGTTCCAGCAATGAGGATGAGCAAGGGCCTCTCTGCACCACCCCTTGGGATAATCGGGTCTTATCACTGCAAGACAAAATAGTTCTGCACAATGTGCTGTTAATTTCAGAATTTAGTTAGTTAGAAGAGACCCAGCTAAGAAAGTAAAATTGTGAAACAGAAAATTGGTTTGTTTTACCTCAAACCAGGATGTACTGATTTCAGCCAGAGATTTTGGTTCCATCACATTCCTACTGGAAGGAGGCTATGTCAGCACCTGGTAACCAACTACTGCACCAAGCAGTTCAGGTCTTACCAGGATCTTTCAGCATCAGAAATAGTACAGAATCCAGCCTCTCAAAACATTAAATAAATTTATTATAATAGGAGACTAGAAGTCATTTCCACAACTCCTTGGGGGAAGGGAGGTGGAGTCGGGGAGAGATGTGCTTTCACTGGTGGAAAGAAATTAAAATTCCTAACAACCTACATAACCCAACAATTTCAATGAAAACTTGGAAAGTAGTTTTCCTATATTGTGAAACAAGGCTAATGTTCAGCATTAACTTCTAGAAGACAAAGTAAGAGCCTTTCATGCTGTCAACAAAACAAAACACCAAAAAAAAATCACACAACGCTTCCCGCGTAGTGATTCTTCCAGGTCTGTAAAGATTTCTGTCAAACTGGATTTGGTTAATCAATGGCTAAACTAAATCTTCCTTCAGTACATTTCCCCAGGTTGCTTGGTGTGTCTGTCTTGATATTAGAAATCTATTAAGGAATTTGGTTACTTAAGCTGCCAGCTTTTCCCCCAAAGCAGACTAAAATGTATATTATTTTTCCCAAAGCACTGTCTAATTACTGTCCTGGTGTGTCAGCGAAGGGTCCGCAGTGGGTATGGCTATCCAGCCACCAACCATGGCACTTGATGTCCAGGTCCCTGGTCCACTTCTCTACCATGAGGAGATAAATTTAGTCACTTGCAGCAAGTCAGAAATCATACAGTGGTGGGGGAATAATTATATAAGCTGCTTTACACGTGTCAGTCTGTATTTAGAAGTCAGTAGTGTTTAACCAGGGCTTTTGCCTGCCTCTCCTCAGATGGGCGGAATGGAGGCTGTCATCACCGGCTTGGCAGATGATTTCCAAATTCTGAAGCAGCACCGGAAGCTCTTCACCTTCAGTGTTTCTTTTGGCACTTTCCTGCTTGCCCTTTTTTGCATCACCAACGTAAGTACCACAAAAGTTTCCATCAACAAGCCACGATAAAAATGCAGTTAACCTCCTCAGATAGAAATATGAACGGGCTCAGGTGACTACTTTTGTTACAACATTTTAGTTCTTAAACAAGCCATGAAGCTCCTCTGCTGCTTTGCCCAAGATGATTAACTATCAACCAAACCTACAAATCTGCTCCTAAGAAGTGTCTGTGCTGCTGTTGGTTTTGTTTAGGCTTGTGTGTTTGGTTTTGTTAAATCACATTAAGTGGAGCTGTGTTGTGTGCTTATTCCTGTGTGAGGAGCTAAGGATTTCGAGTGACCTGGCTTGTCATCTTGAGACAAATAAGAAGCATTCACTTCTTGTAAAAGGAGTTTGGAATAGTCATCTCCTCTCCCTGATGTGTTTCTTGATGTTTCTTCTTTTACCTAGATCCCCGATGTGTTTCTTGATGTTTCTTCTTGTACCTAGATCCTCTCTCTTAACACCATAATAACCACATAGATAACTGACACTGAACATCTAGTAACCTGTATTTATCACTGCCATCATCTGAATTATTTCCCTGTCAGGTGTTTGACAGTTAACTAAAGGATGAGAAACAGTGTTTTAGGTTGGAAAGAACCTACAATTATTTTTTTTTTATTTTTTTTTCACAAATATGAAAAAACCCTGTCAACAAAGATGCCAAATTTGTCAGAAAACAACTGAAAATTGAGGTAGCCCGTAGATAGGCTGATCCTCTCTCCTTCCCTAGGAATTGTTTCCAGATCTATTAAGATTACTGGTGGTATTAGTCTATCAACACCAAAGCTCTTTTTACGCAAAAAGAATACCCTGGTATTTATATTCTAGTTTCTTCAAACTGGAAAACATTTGAGACACTAACAATTGATAAATCATCTAAAATACCTATCCCTTCAACACCATGCCATCTCCATCGTTACCTAGAGAACTGAACATGCTGCTTCTTTATTCAAACTTCAGCTGGAATAAAATTTCCTAAAGTAAAAGATCCAAAGGAACTCAGTGGTTCCTGAAATGGTGCCAGTGGGTCCAATTCCACTGCCTTCGAGCGAGCTAAAGCAGTTCAAAACATCAACAGCTCTAGCTTTCAAATAATGGCACCTGTTTAGACTTAAGTTCACCCCACCAGCTGGAATGCACAAAAAAGCCCAGTCTTGTCTAAATGTGTTGCTTCACATCACTAAAGAACATTTCCAATGTGTACAAAACATGAAGAAAACCCCCTGTGATACCATCAAACTAATCTGTTTGATTTGATCCTCTGAAATGCTAAGGCTGTGTTTTCAAAACATGTTTCTTACGAAACCAAATTTGTCATTCACTTTACTAAGTTTGATAGCAAAGGCATTGGTTTAGAGCAGGTGTAGAACAAAAACAGAGGTCAAACTCAAAATGTCATTCAATAAGCAACATCGTCTTTCTAACACAACCAAAGTTCATTTGGTTTCCAGAAACGTCCCCACAGAATTAAAAACCTTGACAAGGCCGAATACTGTTCTCTCTATTTTTTGTAAATAGGCACAGCTGTTTTGGGAAACCACCTTTTTAGAAGAATAAATAGATATAAATCTGATAGATTGCAGAGATTAAAAACAGCTAGAGCACAAAGGCTATCTAAACATTGGTTAAAAAATTGAAAACTAATTTCCTTTATTCCTCCCTTACTGAACGGGCAAAATCAGATTTAGTTTGGTTGCAGGGGAAAAAAAAATAATAAAAATCTGCTGCAACTGCAAGCATTTCAATTGTTTACATGTGACAAAAAATGTCCTGAAACACGTTATTCAGTTTCATTTTGAAACAAGTAAACGTACCGTGGTATTCCATCCCAAACTAAATAAAATGAGCAGTGATTTCCACAAATGCATACCACATTGTAAAATGAGGCAAAAAATAGTCAAATTCCAGCTTAAAAACAGAAAGTATCAGTGAAAAAAGACCTCGGTACGTGAATTTACAGTTCTCAGTCACAAACTGAAGATTTGCTCTCCCCACTGAGCCCAGGTTTGCTAATACCACAGCAAAGAAATGAAAGCAAAGATGCCTCCATGCTGGGCTGCTACCAGAGACTCAACATGCAACTGCTCCCAGGGCAGAGCACTAGAAACCAGAGATTCTGGGGAAAGGAGACATCAGTCTAAGACTGGAGATTCAGTGGCCACCAGATTAATTGGCCTTAGGAACAAACTGAGTGGTGAAGGCTTGTGGAAGAACCTCTTGTAGCACTCCATTTGGGCATGTTGAGTTTGGAGAAGAGGATGCTGAGGGGAGACCTCCTTGCCCTCTACAGCTCCCTGGAAGGAGGGTGTAGAGAGGTGGGTGGTGGCCTCTTCTCCCAAGGGAACAACAACAGGAGCAGAGGGAATAGCTTGAAGTTGCTGCAGGGGAGGTTGAGATTAGATATTGGGAAGAATGAGTTGACTGAGAGGGTGGTCAGGCCATGGAAGGGCCTGCCCAGGGAGGTGGTGGAGTCACCATCCCTGGAGGGATTTCAGAAAGGTGGAGATGTGGCACTTCAGGGTGTGCTCTAGTGGCTGAGATTGTTGGGTTGGATGATCTGTTTTTTCTGGGTTTTTTTGTGGTTTGGTTTTCTGTTTTGTTTTGTTGTTGGGGTTTTGGGGTGGGTTTTTATTGGTGTGCGTATGGTTGGACTCGATCTCAGAGGTCCCTTCCCACCGTGAAAATTCTGTGATTTTTGGGATTTCTGCCAATAATTGAGGAGGATCTTCATTAACTGCTGTAGACAGGCCCTTCCCCTCAAGATGCTGAGCATTGCCTCCAACAGCCTTCAACTTCCACCGCACGCCAAGCGCCAGGGGAGCCCTGGCTAATCCCACTACGCTGAGGCTTCTGCTTCCCAGCCCAGTGTGGACATCGGGGAAAGGAAGGCCCTTCAAGAGCTGCAACTCCAATTCCACTATTTTCTAGGCAAATATGAACCCACATGTGCACCATCAGCTCCACATTCAAGCCCCGGGGTTGAGATGGTGTTTCGAGTAAAGCGGACTCCTGTTCAGTGGGTACTAAACTCCCGAGACCATTCGGTTTGTAACTTTGGTTTTGTCACATCTTTTGCCTCCCCGACACTAGGGTGGAATTTATGTGCTCACCCTCCTGGACACGTTTGCAGCTGGGACTTCGATACTGTTTGCTGTTCTGATGGAGGCAATTGGAGTTTCCTGGTTTTATGGTAAGGGCTTCATTTTGCACCTGCAAAATCTTTTCTTAAATTCCAAGTGCTTTCGCGTTGTTTCAAGGGAAACCAGCACAGCCCTGTCCACAGGAAACCATGACGAGCCAGGTTTCCTACAGTGATTTTTTTTCCTCTGATTTATGAAGAGTGACAGGAATTGCAGACATTCCCTGGGCCAAACTTGGAAACCCTGCAGAAAGCCAAAGAAAACTACCCCATGCCGGGAACTGTTGTGGGATGGGAATGTTGCTGCTTTTGCCAGGATTTTGCAGCTGTTAACACAGCCGAGGACTTGCAGTAGCAGGCTTTTACCTGGTAGTTTCAAAGTAGATTAGACTGAATACAGCCCCACCTGCTCCTCCTCCCCTTGATTTCCCCAGGGCCAACCTCAGGTTCCTACCATGCAATAGAAATAAAGGTAGTTTTTCCTTACAGAGTTACAGTTAATTCCTACAGTAGTCCTTTTTGTGTGATGCTTTGTTTACTTAGTTGTAAAACACTGGAATTTTAAAATTCACCTTATTTCATAGCATGGTATGGAATACCAAACATCCTTTATATCAGAAATAATACTATTTCCATTACTTCATACTAATTTATGCCACACAAACAAAAGGTGTGGTAATTTGCTTTATCCTCAACATGGCAGGCTTTTGGAACATTGTGTTGATCTCTGGCGCTAGGCTGGGGTCTCTGTGTGCCAACCAGAGTGAAGTAGTCTGCTACAGAACTCTGAAAAAAATTTGGCTCACAATTTAAATCAGGGCTCGCAAGATGTGCCCAGCTTATTCAATACACAAGCCTGGACTTGTTTGGTCTTTAATATTTCTCTCCCCTCTAAAGTAACATAGCCACCTGCAGTAAGTTTGCAGGTGACGCCGAACTGGGTGGGGGTGTTGATCTTCTTAAAGGTAGGAAAGCTCTCCAGAGGGACCTGGACAGGTTGGATCCATGGGCCAAGGCCAATGGGATGAGGTTCAATAAGGTCAAGTGCCGGGTCCTGCATTTCGGTCACAACAACCCCAAAGCAATGCTATAGGCTGGCAGAGGAGTGGCTGGAGAGCTGCCCAGCAGAAAAGGTCATGGGGGTGCTGGTGGCCAACCGGCTGAACATGGGCCAGCAGGTGCCCAGGGGGGGCAAGGAGGCCACCAGCATCCTGGCCTGGCTCAGGAACAGCGTGGGCAGCAGGAGCAGGGGGTGATGGTGCCTCTGTCNTGGGTGGTGGCCTCTTCTCCCAAGGGAACAACAACAGGAGCAGGGGAAATTTGAAGTTGGAGCAGGGGAGGTTCAGGTTAATTATTGGGAAGAATGACTTGACTGAAAAGGGTGGTCAGGCACTGGCAGGGCCTGCCCAGGGAGGTGGTGGAGTCACCATCCCTGGAGGTCTTTCAGAAAGATGTAGATGTGGCACTTTCAGGGCATGCTCTAGTGGCCGAGATCGTAGGGTTTTTGTGTGTGTGTATGGTTGGACTCAGTGATCTCAGAGGTCCTTGCTAACCACGACGATTCTGTATTTCTCTGTAAATAAAAAGCAAGACTTGATCCACGAATTTCAGAAGGAAGAAGAAAACCTTTTTTTTTCCTTTCCCACTGTATAAATGAGCACAGTGAGGGCAAACAGCCACATTCACTGCACGAAACCCCTATGAATGCTCCTGGATAACCTTAACTGGGGAAGACTCAACAAATCAAAGTTGTGCTTTCCACCACAACACTGACTTTGCCAACACAGGAGGGAGAACGGTCCTTAACCTATGGGAGCTTCACAGACTTGTGAAGGGTCCCATGTTGGCTAATTTCACCAAAATTAAAAACTCCAGTCCTCGGCTACAAGTGATGGAGTCGAGTCTTACTCCTCTCAAAGCAGTGAAACAAAAAGGCTAAACTGAATATTGCTTAAGAGTAGAAATATTTCAATTTTTTATTGTATATAGCCTGCTAAATCTCAGATTATGTGAGAGCGTATCTGGCCTGTGAGTGTTCTCCCCAACCCTAATTCAGCATTTAATAGATAAGGTGTTTTCAAATATATGAAAACAGTGTCGTAAATGTTTCCATTTTCCCTACACTCCCAACCTAGAGGAGTACTTTTATGTCCTAGCGCTGACCCAGAGTTCAAAATTTCCCCTATCATATAGGAAGGTTGGGCAGTTCGTAGCCCGGAATTTATTTACGGGAAAAGACGCCACCTCCAGAAGGACACAAACTACAAAATGCAAAATTTAACAATCACCAAATCAAGCAGAACAAACTCTCATAATTCAATCTGAATTAGGCATATCTTGCTAAAAAAAAAAAACAGTGAAAGTGATTTATCCTTTATTTTGGGGAGAATTCCATCAGTTCTTTATCTTGTCACCGACAGGGTTAGTAAGATCCTAAGGATCTAAAAAAGAATGTCTCCTTTTCTCCAAGTGAAGCAATAGGGTTCTGCAGTTTAGGTTTTATACAAAGTCATCTCACTGCAACAGTGCAAACTATCAGTTATATCAGAAATTGCTAACATTTATCCATTTTTTTGAGCTCTTGGGTTTGTTCCTCATCTCTTAATTTTCATGTCATACTTTTTGCTCGGTCGCAACTCTTCATTATTACTTGGTTCCAACATCACAGAAGCCTGCAAGTCTCCTTCCCACTGAAGTCTGTATTGAACTCACTGCCCAGATCCCAATAAGACTGTTCTTCCCCTGAAAGTCGTCTTCACATCTCTGCAGAAGTTATTATAGTTGTTATTATTGTGTGATTCAGAAGGTTCTTAGCCATTCTTAGTGCCATTTACCTCCCTCAGTCGCTTATTTATCTGTCCATGCCGTGCCACCATATTCTTCTAGTCAAACAAATTCTCACTTGCAGTTAAAAACTGTTGATGAGGGAACTGGGTGAAAGAGGGGCACTCATGCTTAAAGCTGTTCAATCTACTAGAGGAACAGTTTTGAGCTGTAACACATTAATTCTTTCACCCAAGATCAGCATGGAGCTAGCAGCTCGTATGTTGTTCTCTCTCAAAACAGTGGAGGCACTGGATTTCACAGGCAACTGTCTTTAATCCCTGTAAAAGAGCTGAATGCAGCATAACTTATCTTAGAAACAGAGGCATAAAAATATTCTTCAGTAACTAGGGGGGAGTTGTTATCTGCTGCTGTTGAAATAGGGTTTACTGCCCTATACAACAGCAAGGCTTCTTATGTTGTCACAGATGACAAGGTTAGTCAAATTTTGTCTGTGGCACCTTCTGTCCTTCATCACCCTTTCCTTTCTGCCTCCTGCCTCCCCATAACTGGGAAAATATCTACTCGTTTGTCTAAAGCAGCTGGCAGATGTTTTTACTGACACAGCATGACCTGTTGCTTTATAAAGAACTTATTGCAGCCCCGGGTGCTACATAAACTGATTAAATATGGCATGGTCTCATCTACCTCTTCTTTCTGACAGACCCCAGTTGCCTTCATGACCCAGCTGAATATTAAGCCAGCCTGAAGGCAAGCACTGACATTTTGCCACAGACCAAAAAAGGTGGAAATTCAGTTCAAATTATACCTATGGCTACTTACTGTGAAGTTTCTTCTTGCAAGGGCCACCGGTATGTGTAAGAGAATGAAGAGCTAGTTTGCTTTACTGTGCAGACATATTTTAGTTGTGACTGCTAAGCTTGGTACCATTTTTCCTCTTGATACCATCCTTCTGATGAATGTTCTCAGTAAAGCCAGACACCTCTCCCAATGACACACAACTGCTCTTCAGTTTCACTGGCAGGAAAATCTTTACTCAGTCAGATTCTGATGTGACCACCTCACAGAATGACTAGAATAAGCTCGGTAGGAGCTAGCAGTGATCCTCATCCTCACCTCCAATCTCATTGCGTTCGTTTACTTAAATCATTTCCAAAAGTGATTCCTTAGCCTGAAATTTTAGACCAAAAGGCGCATTTATTTGAAAAAAAAATCCAAGGTTAACTCTTTCATTTTGCAAAAGAGAAACAAATTAATCAATTACGGGCTGCTGGAACTCTTCACAGATGCTTTTGCATGGCTGTGTGCCTGGTGTGAAAGTGGGAACGCACACGTGGCCACAGAATGGAAATACAAATGGGGCAAACCAGCCTGGAGAGCTCACTGAACTGCTGTGGTGGGGACGTGTCTCCTGCTGGTCTGGTTGCTTTTACAGTAGTACCACTGCCCTTCTTTGGGAACAGTACTGGTATGGCTTACTGCCCATTGCCACCGGGCGAAAGACGCCACCAACAAACACCAGTGTTGCTCCAGAGTTAGAAAGGAGACTCAGGAATGGCAAGGGAAAGTTGTTGCTACTCCACTCTGTGGCTAATCAACAGATACCTTGTTCTGTGCTCTGTAGGATTTGCAAATTAATGCCATACAATGGCATTTATATTCCTTTTCACCCCATCTTTTTCATGTTCCCAATGCCAACGATTGCTAAACTGCATAAAAACCCCTATGTCTTCCCTCATCTTCTCCTGGACGAGGGCCCATATGACTGCAGTTCTGCATTTGATACATACGTGTTCGTTAGGACAGGAGCAACAAATGGGTGGTGTCCTTATGTGCAACTCAAATGTAATGAATGGATGACAGGGTGGCAGAGTGCTTGTGGGTCAGGGCAGAGGCCAGCAAGGGTGACACCACGGGGAATATTGTTACAGAGCACCTGATCAGGGCCAGGAAGTGGAAGAAGCCTTCTTTCATGGAATCATGAATGGTTGAAGCTGGAAGGGACCTTCAAGATCATGGAGTTCCAACCCCCCTGCCCTGGGCAGAGACACCTCCCACTGGAGCAGGTTGCTCAAAGCCCCATCCAGCCTGGCCTTGAACCCCTCCAGGGATGGGACAAACTTAAAGAAATGTCCAGACCAGACACTGGGTCTTAGAGGTGAAGGGGTAGCAGAAGCAACTTCTTAGCAAAGCTGCTGGGTGGGCAAACCAGAAGTGACGCTTTTCTGGACCTGCTACTTGCACTCAAGAAAGAGCTACCTGGGGATGTGGGCAGCAGGCTAAATGAGTCAGAAGACTCATAGGAGGCCAACAGCATGCTGAGTTCTGACAGAAACATGACCAGGAGATAAAGGAAGTGATTATCCTCTTCCTTGACACTTGTGAGACTGCACATGGAACACCATGTCCTGGTTTTAGCCCTCCATAAAAGAAGGTAGTGTTAAACTGGAGAGAGTCCAGTGTTGGGTTATCAAGATATTTGGGAACTGGAGCACACACCCTGTGAATAAAGTCAGAGAACTGAGCTTCCTTAGTCTGAAGAAGCCTTAGGGAGGACCTGATAGTCCCACAGGTATTGGAAGGAAAGGACCAATACCCACAGGTATTGGAAGGAAATTATCAAGACAGTCAGGGTTTTCGCTCAGGTGCACAATTGGAGAACAGAGGACAATAATCAAATTGAAAAGTAGAAAATAATTTCTCTATATAAGGATAATTAAACATAGGAACATTTTGCCAAGGGGCTGCTTGTCCTCAAACCAGGACATTGAGGTTTGCAAGACCCAATTAGACAAAGCCACGAGAAAGCTGTTCTGAACTGTGCTGACCTTGATTTAAGTAAGAGGCTGAACTAGAGACCTCAGAGGGAAATCCTCCAACAGGAATAATGTGATGTTTCTGTGATTTACTGTAATTCCCAAAGGCCAAAATACAAGACGGATCAATGAAGCACTTTCACTTCAACTCTCCATTTGCATACAAAGTGTGTGAGCTCATACATTGCCATGCACATCCACAGAAGTAAAACTCAATATGGGGAAAAAAAAAACAACTTGAAGATTGATTCAATATACTTTTTTTTTTTCCTTACTACTATGTTATTTCATAGAATCACAGAATCATTCAGATTGGAAAAGACCCTTGGGATCATCGAGTCCAACCATCAGCCCCACTCTATGAAGTTCTCCCCTGCACCAGATCCCCCAACACCACATCTCAACGGCTCTTAGACACAGTCAGGGACGGGGACTCCACCCCCTCCCTGGGCAGCCTATGCCAGGGTCTGACCACTCTTTCTGGGAATTTTTTCCTAATGTCCAGTCTAAACCTGCCCTGTTGCAGCTTGAAGCCATTCCCTCTTGTTCTATCACTACTTCCCTGAGAGAAGAGACCAGCACCAACCTCTCTACCATGTCCTTTCAAGAAGGTGTAGAGAGCAATGAGGTCTCCCTTCAGCTTCCTCTTCTTCCAACTAAGCAGTCCCAGCTCCCTCAATCACAAGATTTCTTCTCCAGGCCCTTCCCCAGCTCCGTTGCCCTCCTCTGCCCTCGCTCCAGCCCCTCCAGATCTCTTTTGTGTTGAGGTGCCCACAACTGGACACAACACAAAGTGTGGCCTCACCAGCACCGAGCCCAGGGGGACAATCACCTCCCTGCTTCTGCTGGTCACACTATTTCTTGTACAAGCCAGGATGCCGTTGGCTTTCTTGGCCACCTGGGCACCCCGCTGGCTCACAGTCAGCCGCTTGGCAATTAGAACTCCCGGGTCCTTTTCTGCCAGGCAACTTCCCAGCCACACTTCCCCAAGCCCATAGCGATACCTGGGGTTGTTGTGGCCCAAGTGCAGGACCTGGCACTTGGCCTTGTTGAAGCTCATAGCATTAACATTGGCCCATTGATCCAATCTATCCAAGTCTCTCTCTCTGTAGTTCTTGTGATTTCTTGGAGTCATTTAAATGATATGTATGGCATTAAAGCATTATTACCAACTTTTACTTTTCAATTAAAAAAAAATACGTAGAAGCATATTGAAGAATACTACATATCCATGTAGTTAAACAGACAAGAGAGGAAAACAACACACACAAGGATTTCTTGTAGGGATCCAAGCAATCGTTGGACCTATGATTGGCAACATGCCCACAAATTATTTCAGCTACAGCCACTGAGCAGTTTCATCTCAGGACCAGGACCTCCTCAAGGACCTCCCTTCAAGTGAGTGGCTCTAAAGCCACTGGCTGAGCCCATACAGCAAGATGACTTCTGAAGGTCTGGCAGGCAGCTGCACAGGAGGTGCCAGTAACACAGAATCATAGAATGGTTCAAGTTGGATGGGACCTTCAAAATGATGGAGTTCCAACCCCCCTGCCCTGGGCAGGGACACATCCCACTAGACCAGATTGCTCAACATGTAGAGTTTCATTCTATCTGATCTCCGCATCACTGAGATGAAAGAAGGTTGTCCCAATGTAAGGAGGGTAACTTGCATTTATTTTATTTTTGCACATCTACTTTTTACTTTATTTATAATCTGTTCCTTTTTGCATATTGAATTAATTCCCTTGACAACATAACATTATGTATGTAGAGAATGGGCCAAATTTTCCATGCCATTTAATATACTATTACAGTGGCGACATTCTCAGGTAGCTGTAGTGTTTATTAGTTCAGAAATTACACTGAAATCTTTTTTGGGTTCAAAGTATCTGTTCTTAAATTCTAACTATTTCTTACTTGGTTTTCACTGGAGAAGCAAAGAGATTATTTCTGTATTCAGCACCAGTTCTCCAGCAAGAAATCTGTTGCTGGAGAACCAGTTGCTTCCTGCAACTGAATGGGTCACCCACAGTTTATGGTTATCTTGCAGAATCACAAAAAAAAAAAACAAACAAACAAAAAACAAAAAACACCAAACCCAAAAAACCCTGGTCAAAGCCTTTCAGGAAATGAAAAAACCCAAGCCCTACAGGTACCATCATCTGTGGCTGTAGCTATGTTCTACTCTACAGGCTGATTCTTAGAAAGGTAGTTAGAAGACATACAACATTGAAAAACTCTGCTGTTGAAAAAGCAGTCTGAGAGCATGGACTACTTATTTTCAGTAGAAATTGAACCCAAAGCACTATTTGAGCTCTGGGTATGTCTGTCTGGATAAAATTTTTTTTTGAGCTATCTAGCCCTTGTCTTTGACCTTCTGCACAATGATAAATTTCACTCAGTATTCATAGCAGTTGAAATTCAGTCCCTTTAAAGTTCACGGCAGGCACTGCAAATAGGATTAGATTAAATTTAAAGAGCATTTGCAGATCCTTTTGGCTGCTTTGCTTCACCTGGACATAATATTGGGGGTGTGGAAATCAAAGAGAAGTTTATGCTCCAATGTCCAGACTTTGTAAATACCTTATGCCCTGGCTGCATGTAGAGGAATAACTCAAGCTGTCCTGGTTACGTTAAATAATTCCTACCCAACTGATCCACATGAAGAGAAACAATTATTGTGGTAAACGATACATCCTCTCTAATGAACAGATATGCATGGCAAAAAGCTGCATTTCTGCCCTTTACCTAATAGGGTTCAGGGTTAAAAGTAAACTTCCTGAACATGTCAAGTATAATAATTACAGAGTAGTTTGACATGACAGATGGCATGACAGAGAACCACTTCTCTCTGAGCCTGAAAGTTAGAGGTTGCCTTGGTTTTTTTTAAGAAAAACTGAGAAGGGTATTTCCTCCCTTTTTTTATATCAGCAAATAATCACCCAGTTCTAAAATACAGTGTGGAAAAGAGCATGGGCTTGGATTAAGCTTTTGAAAGATGCCTCGTACTGGTAAATCCAACCAGAATAGGATCAATAAGAAAAAATGTGAAGAAGTTACCATTCAAATGGAAATTTTACAGCCACTATAAATCACATAGCTACATTTACAGTAAATGACTTAATGCAAAGGCAGTGCTTCAACAAACACTGAAGATGGAAAATGTCCCACTGAAGGCTTTCCAGAAAGTCCAAGGCAAGTGTGTTAACATTAATTAATATTACTAGAAAAGAATAAAAAAAAAATAAAAAAAATATGTATATTTCTCACATCTGGACAGTTGAATACTCTTGTAGACTACTCATGGCTAGATGAGGCTCGTGCCACTCGCAGAAAGCACATTATAGTGCAGTTCTTCCTAAGGCCTTCAGACATGGAATTTGTAACTCTTACTCATTTCCATAAGGAATTAAAAGGCACTATCTGAAATACCATTTCTTCCTTCTTCGCCGATACAGAATTCAGCATGTCCTGAGGAACCCAGGACAGCAGATTATTTTATTTTTTTGGCTTTCCCCTTGCGGCATTGACCTATTCTGATTTTGAAGTCGCTGTCTAGAGAGTGCTTCTGAAAGGGAGTCGACAAGGTCCCAGGGTCTTCCTTTCTGCAGTGGCCAGGGGAAGAGATTTCTACTGCAACACTTCACGCTGGTTTTACAGCTCATAATACTTCAACTGGCATAAGCACTAAATACAAATACGGTGCATTTGTGCACACGTATGAAGTCTTGGACCCGATGAAGGACTATTACAGGCTGAGAACTGGGTATTCGCAGCTCTCTTCCCCTCTGGCCATCATGTCACTTGATGAAGACTTTCTTCTGGTGCACCCCCTTCTCTGCACTGCAGGGAATCCCACTGCAGGTAGCTAGTGTTCCTGAATTTTTAATGGAATATGGCTATACATCTTTCCTGACAATGGAAATCTTGTGTATTATCTCCTTGCATGCTAATATGCAAAGTCTTATACTGAAATCTTGTATGTTACCATTAAGGTTTTGGTAATAATCAAGAAATCAAGCCACCCACGTCACTAAACCTAGGTTCTATACTCCTCCAAGATTTATCTGTCACCCATGTCTTCCTTTAATGATTTTCAGGTTTTCCTCTGCTGTCTTCGTTACTGCAGCAAGTATATTTCTGACTACTCTCGGTTTTTACTCACAGGCACAGGTCATGTGTCTTCTAAGGTATCTACAAGAGCTACATTACTAGATATTTAGATGCATACAGAGGTAACAGCTTTAGAAGATCCTGGTTGGCATGAGAATTTTCAGAAACACACAGGATACTCTAAAGAAGGCCACCTGTTTCTAGCTAATGTAGTTTACACCTAATGGAAGCATCTACCCAGGTCCTTGGAAAGCTGACAGAAGATGAAATTATATTTGCCATTGATGCAACAAGGTGCGGTATTTAGTGAAACACTGAAGGATCAGTAAAGTATATCATTAAGTGGAACAAATAAGCAGCCTTTGATAAATTAAGAATCGTATGAATCTAGCTGATCATCGATAAGCAGTGTGCGTGAGCAAGGGTCTGGGTTCTGCTTTGGTGTACTCGTTTGAGTACACCATATTGTATTGTATTGAGTAATTAGAGCACAATAGTCTACAACTATTCAAAAAGTGTGTGTCCCATTCACAACTTAAATTTGAGATACTTGTGAAATGCCACTTTTCAATGGTAATGCTATTTGCAACAGACCTTGAGTGCTCACGGCCATTTGCCTTGGACACAGTGATGTCAAAAACACAACTGGTCATTCAGAGAAGATCAATGTGATTGTGGGCCCTCTGATTTGAAAGTCATTGTTATCTGCTTTCTGAAGAGGTAGATGGTTTTGGATATGCAGCATTACTGCAGTTTAGATTTATGCCAGTCTGATGTTCATATCCCTCCTAGGTGTGGACAGATTCAGTGAAGATATCCAACAAATGATGGGCTTCAAGCCTGGCCTCTACTGGAGATTGTGCTGGAAATTTGTTAGCCCCGCTTTTCTACTGGTAAGTAAAAATTTCATCATGGAAATAATTTTAGTGTGTTGCTTCCTACAATACACAGTAGGCACCAAGAGCAACATGCTCGTTGCTTTACCTGATGTTGTCAGGATGAGGAGATGCTCCAATTTAATTATTTTTTCTCCCCAATGGTATTAGTTTTATTTTACGTAATGTATTTCCGTTGTGAAAGAGAAACTGATTGTTGCTGTGATCATCTTCTGTTCCTTCACTTTTGCAGGATTTAAAGAAAGTAGCTCTTCTTAGGGAATGCTGAGAACTTTGACACTGTTCTCCCTGTCCCCCTAGCATCTATGCATATTAAACATTAGACATTCTGTTGGGAAAATAAACCAGGGATAAGAGGTTGTGTTAGCAAGAATTTATTTTTCATTGGATGATACCAAGATCCCTGAATTGTGGATTGACACCTTAGAACAGCTAATACGCAACTACACCCTGTAATTAGCTACGTGAAACACTGAAGAGATGTATTAAATGCACCTTGTAAGCAGCCTGGTGTGAAAAACAGGTGCTTCATTACACTGGGGGAAAAAAGAATCCCAGAGTATGAATTTGGTTGCTTTGTGTAAAGGTTATATTCAGAACTAAACTACAGTCTTATATTGGTTCCTTTTCCTATGCATATTTGTAAATCAAAAGGTCAGGATGAATAATATGGAAATTTGACCTCGCTATGGTTTTAGGAGACTAATAATTGCTAATAATTAAACTAATAATTAGACTAATAATTAAAGCTGTGCATTCTTTAAAGCAGTGTCAGTATGCCAAAGATATGCTGGGTAGGCTTTTATGACAAGGTCCCCTTGTTGGTTGGTTTATGTATATATATAAAAGCTTCTGGTCCCTGTTCATCAGTAAGCACCTCTCCAGCATGTATTAATTATCCCCTCAAATACTGTTCTCTAAAGAAGCATGTGTGGAACTCCTGCAGCACTTCAAACAGGCTGACTCAAACAGAATGGCAAAATGCTGGACCAAGGATCGTTAGGTTTTGTGCATTAGGAGATTGTTGCAAATTGAAATTTTACAAAAAAGCAGAGTTCTAGCAAGGTAGCTGGAGAAAGCTGAAGTGATTGTCAGTCCAACCTTTGCGTGGCTTCAGATTTCTTGGTGAAATGGCCCCAGTACTTTCCTACTGAAACCCATGAACTTAAAGGTCAGGATGAATCTGTGGGCAATGCATCCTTCAGCCATCACAAGGCACAGAATTTTTTTTTCCCAGCTGGAAGTGCTAAACTTGGCACACAGCAACTTAATTACAGGGAACCAATATATTTTAAAACCCATGATGACTGGGTAGGGCACATTTAGCTTTGTTACAGCTGTACCTTTTCTCAATCTTCTGAAAGCCAATATGGACATTACAATCTTGATTTGTAAGTGAAAAGTAAATAGGATGGAGGGAAATCATAAAGCTGGATTGAAACATACCTGCGAGTGGCTACCTAATAAAACACTGCAAATAATTTCTTCGTCTCAAAACTGCAGCTCATTTTACTCTTTCTTCCCTAGTTTGTTGTGATAGTCAGCATAATAAATTTCAAACCTCTGACCTACGACGACTACACCTTCCCTCTCTGGGCAAATCGCATTGGCTGGGGAATAGCATTATCTTCAATGATACTTGTGCCTGCCTATATTATCTATAAATTTATGAGCGTGCGTGGGACCTTTAAAGAAGTAAGTGGAATTCTGATAAAATGTCATTAAATGTTGCTATGAAATGAAACGGCTGGATCTGAGCTGGCAGTTTGTTTCTCTTACTCCCCAAACTTATTACTTATGAGTGACCTTTTGGATCCAACCGTCAGACGGACTGGAGTTTTGAGGTAGGATTACTGCATGCTGTTTCTAGATAGAAAATAGCTTTCCAGAAAGCACTGTAATAATTCAGAAAAAAATATTTTTGTTGCCTGTAATTAATCCAGTTGACGAGACTGTTTTTTTTTTTTCCTTATTAACAAAAAAATATACAAATCATGGTGTCTTCATATTCAGCTTAGGGTTATGGTACTCACATGATTCTACCTAAGCAGAGACCAGTCCAAGGCAGGTTTTGTTGCTCTAAACTGTTGCGTGTGCAAAGTTCACTCAGACCTCTCCTGTCTTAGCGTTGTAGGGGTCTCTCAACAAATATCCACATGCTGGGATGGTGGGATGTGCCCCCAAACCATCCCTGTGTTTGGGATGGCCTTTGTGCAGTTAATGGGCATCCAGAAAGGACAGAAGAAATGCTTTACTGGATCACAGCAATAGCTCCGTTTAGTCCAGTCTTCAACAGCAGCCACGTTGTGCTTGATTTTCTCTGTCAAACACGTATCTGTATCCTCTATTTCTGAAATTATTTTGAACATTCCCAAACTTTTGCAGATCTTTCTGTTGTGTTCGTCACTAATATCAGAACGCTTGAAGGAATTTAATATTCAGGGTAGACCAAGGTGCTGAAATAGATCTGGAAATCAAGAAAAAATTCTGATATGGGCACCACTTACAGTTTCATCTAGCCTGTTGCTTTTTAACCGCTTCATTCAAAGAAGGAGAATACTAGACAGCACCATCTTGCACCACATAAACCTGCTCCGTGTAAGCCTGATGTATGCACTGGATAAAGCAGAAACTGAGGGAGAAGAGATTTATATTGGATCTTAGGAAGAACTTCTTTGCTGTGAGGGTGGTGAGGCACTGGAAGAGGTTGCCCCGAGAAGCTGTGGCTGCCCCATCCCTGGAGGGGTTCAAGGCCAGGCTGGATGGGGCTTGGAGCAACCTGGTGTGGTGGGAGGTGTCCCTGCCCAGGGCAGGGGGGTTGGAACTCCATGATCTTCAAGGTCCCTTCCAACTCTAACCATTCTAGGATTCTGTGATTTGCCTAACAGCACGAAGTTTAACATTGCAACCTTAATAGTGTTCTTTCAACTTCGTTTATGTGTCATACTAATATATTAATTCTATTTAAAAGAACCTGTTCCTAGGGGAAAAAACACAGCTGTGTTTCCTTGGAGTCCACCCCCCTGTACTTTTTGTATTTATCAGTTCAAAATGGCACAGGATTAAAGTTCCCTGATGATATTAATTTTACCATGACTGTCATAGTAAATTATATGTAGTCTTAAAACCCCTAATAGTGCTCAGAAGTAAGCCTCCTCACTGCTATACATCAATTTTTGTCCCGTCACATGTTCACATGTTATAATTTTATAACCTCGCCTAGACTCTGTTTTATACCCATTACTAGTTGTCTCCTTTCCTCCAGCTAGAGTTACACAGTGGTGCAGAAGATATTGACGCTCTTAGGCAAATGGCTGAACAACCACCACGTACAGAAAATTGAGCAGAAAATAACATCTCAGCCTTTTCCTAGAGAGGGTGCAGCCCCCTCACGTCAACCTGGCACTCCCAAAGGGATAAATGCCTAGTTTCTGAAAGATTAACATCACCTTGCTTAATGTTCGCCTCAGAAAGTCACCCCAAAGTGGGTGAAGAGAAACCTCTTCACCTGCCCTGTTTTCATCAGCTCCAACCCCTTCAGTGCTGGGCACAATTTCTAGCTCTCGTTTCCAGCAATTCTACACGCCCTTTGTTTTGTTCCATTCCTGGGGGTTTACAAACCTGTTTTCTAGTAGCACCATAGTGTCAAAAAATAATTTGTGCTGGCCCAAGAGACTTTTACCAGCCTGCACAAGTTTACTCATGTTGGGATGCAGAAGTCCTTGGCCAAAAACACATTTGCTCCTTCACTTTGTAGCGTTGGCATGCTTTGGATGGTCTTTTACGTCTCTGGTAGACAGCAACTCTTCAGTCTCCCCATAAGACATAAGAAAGGCTAGTAAATTGCATCCAAATAGCTTTCATAAGATATGATGCCCTTAAATCGTGGCTCTTAAAAGTAGTTATACTCTCAGTCTAATGGGAGCCCCTTAAATTGGTTGGAAATTCAGGATAAACCAAAATCTGTGTGTGATCCCAAATGGCACAGTACAGGGTAGACTAAGGAGATGAGCTGGGAAAGGGTTGGTTCCTCCTTCCTCTCCCACTGGGACAGCACCCACAGAGAAATGTGAGTTTAGGGGATGTAAGCCTGGTCATACCAACTTGTTCCTGATGTTCTTTTCCATACGCAGTTGCTAAATGTTTGGACTTAGTGTTTGCCCAAACTTTCTACTGCTGCTTCTCGTATTAAAGGCTTATAAGGGGCTTATAATAAGCTTGTTCTCTCAGTTAATTAAGTTAAAGGCACATGATGCCATGATAGTAAAGATTTCAGTTACCATTTTAAAAAAAAGTTCATGCTACTTCGTCGTTACAGATTGGGGATTGCAGACATAATCCCATTTCATATGGCTGACTTTTTCCTCTTCTTCCCATCTGGTTTAGAGACTAGCTTACTGCATCACACCTGAAAATGAGCACCAGCTTGTGGCCCAAGGAAACGTCAGGCAGTTTAAGGTTTGTACTCCTCTCGCCACGCTTCTTCTCCTGATACCTCTCCTGTCTTTAGCACCAGCAGCTAAATCTCCTCAGAGATGGGCAGCAACCTTCTCAGAGCGGACACCTTTGCAGGTCTGTGGTTCTTTTTTGGAGTATTTTTGGCAGCGTGACAAGATGCAGGAGGCTCGCTGCCACACACAGCAGCTCTGTCAGAAGGCTTTTGACCCCTTCCTTCTCTGACTAAGGAGAACCCATCATTTTACAGATCGCTTGAAGCCAGTGTTTTAGGCTGCGTCTGAACCCGGTGAGCTCTCCCCAAGAGATGAAGGTATTTCCAGCCACAGTTCTTGCAGGGCAATCTGAACGTGTTCTGCCCAAACTCAATTTATGTAAAACAGAAAATTGGTTCGTTTTACCTCAAACCAGGACATTGTACCACAACACACAGTAAAGAGCAAAAGCAATAGCCACTGTCAGAGCTTAGACATGATAGCCACGATGAAATAATGTGCTAGGTTGTGTGGAACAGGCTTTCCCCACGGGCCTGCCGTTGGTTGGAAACACTGCTGGAGACTTCTTAAGCAGCCATGAAAACATGTGCTGTAGGTTTCCAAACACTGCTTTCCTTTCAGCAAATAAAATGAGCTTAGTGAAACAAAGTCCTTTCTGCAGAAGATGAAAAGGATGCAAATATGAAGCTTTTTCCACTGATCAGCATTCACGCTGGACCGCTTTCTGTCTTCAAAGTGGAAAGCAACTAGAATTATGCACACCACCTCAAAACGTGACCCAGATTTTACAGTGCTGGTTTGTATGTTGGCGCTGCAAAAAGAAATCTGCCTTTTGCTTACTCAGAGAAGTACTGAGGAAAATACCGCTTGAAGTATAATTTTGAAGTTTAATTCCAAATAATGATCCAAGTGTAGATTTATGGGATGCAGGATGAAAGCAGGAAGAAAAGGCTTCCTGGTTTACGACCACAATTTATTTGATGTGGCCAAGAATATGCAGTAGCACAGCACCTCTTCCTGCCTTCTCTTTCCCCTGGTCCTGCCCTCAGTTGTCCAAAGGTTTAATGTTCCAGCTGTGAGTAATAACTCAGCTTATCCAAAACAGAAAATTCCTGTGCGAATGGGCTATAAACAGCTGTTCCTACACAGTACTGGTCTTCCAAACCCAAGTCTATAATGGCAAAAAGGAAGCAAATTAATTTCGTTTCAGTTAGAAAAAGTTGCACTCATACATGTACATTCATAGTGATAACTCAAACCACGTCAAACACTAGAGCATATTAATTTGTCGCTTTCTTCAGTTGGTTTGCTGCTAGGAATAGCTTTGTTATTGCTGAAGCACAGTTAGTGCTTTGCTTGTGAAGTTAAAGTTTGTAAAAAGGACACTGAATACCACAACCAAACAAGTACAACGGCTTTCTTTTCATATACGTTTGGCAGCTGTGAATTTTAAAATGGAGCTAAGAGCTGACTAGACATCCTCTGTAAACAGCACGTTTCTCACTGCCAGCTGGACCCCCCAAAATTTAGTTCTCATCTATGTGTTAATTCAAAGCCTCCTTGTAACTCCAGATTTGTCAACTTTGTGTTTAAAAATGTCTCTGGCTGTCACCGTTTGAATCAATAATGTCATTAAACAACTACTTCTGTTCCCTTACAGCTTCAGCACTGGCTAACTATATGACAACCAACAGGTTGAGGAGAAAGCCACTATGTTAAGCTAAACTGGGAATAAAGAAAGCTCAAGTTCAAAGCTCCCTTGATTATGCTTGGACCAGGCTGGCTCAGAGCTTATCTACTGACTCTTTGAGGGAAGACATCTGCCCTCCGTTCTCAATGCCTCCCTTCTATTACTTGGCTTCAAGCAATCTTTAAAGACTCTATGTCATTTTTCTTATATCCGTTGGTGCCATGAGATCCCTATATGACCAAAACTTGTGAGTTTTGTTATTGGCAGAAGTGGAGGAGTGGGGAGCAGAGGGGAAAAAAAAATAAAAAACAACAAAAAACCAAAAAACAAAACAAACAAAAAAAGCAATCAACATAAGTTAAATGCTCTTTTGTTGTGAAGAAGCGAATTAAACTTTTCTGACAGTAATTATTTCTTCAGATATTTATGCCACGACCTATTTTAAAGCAACAACACCTGAACGTTTCTAGATCTAAGAAAAGAATACAGCTCAATTATGAGGAAAGAGCAACTTTAACTATGTACTAAAGTCATTAGCTTTCTTGCCATACTATCCTTCGGGATATGAGTTTGCATCCTTCTGAAGTGAAGACTCAGTGCTTCATTTTCGGTGGTTTGTTATTAGTTTCTTCTCTTGGTGAAGAAGGTCGTCTTTGCTGTCTGTAGACATCCATGCCATTTTCTGTCCAGTTTAATTATAAAAGCTGAAGAGCAGCAGGGACAGACTTCCTGCTACAGCTACGTACAGAGTACAGTCTAATACCACACTGTACTTAATTAAAAATATATTCCCTTATATCAGCAACTAGAGTGGCTTTATTGTACGATCCACAGACTTTTCAGCTAAGTATGACAGTTACGTGCAAACGGACAGACTTTCACCTTTTTGTTAGATTTTCTTCCAAATAAAGAATGTAAGACACATTGAAAAAACGATTTTTAGAATCATACAGTCTGCCCAGAGGCACCAAAATACCCCACTTTGGCTTTATTCTCCTGCTGTGAACATGCTTTTATGATAACCTAACCTGGATTCGCCTACCGAACCATAGTAAGATTGCATTGAATAGCTTAGAAGGATGTTTCAGGCATACTCAGCTCCCTAAGCCTATTCCAGCTCTTCTCTCTGGTAGCATTATGCAAAGTAGAAGAATCAGAACAAACTCTGCATTTGGGTGCTGTTCTTATTTTGTGGTCACATAGCACTGTAGTATCTTCCCAGTGATCACTAGATTCGGTAGCTTTGAGTTATTTCTTGGGCTTATTTATCACTAAATCTATAGTCATTTTCTGAGGCAGTAGTTTCTCAGCCGAATCCAGCCCAGATTTTACCTCTAGACCTTACCTCTGAATTATTTTTTTTTTCTGTTATAAACTCAATTCTTCTTTTCTTTTAAATGTGCGTAGTGCTTCCTCTTTTCTTTCAGAGACCATTTAAAAGGGTGGGGCTTTTTATTTATAAGACAGTTTTTGTTGAGTGTTTTCTTTCCTTTTTTAAAACAATCCAATTTGAAAGTCCCAAGTGGTTTTAGCCTTATCCATTTAACATTGATTTTTGGTTTAAATGATGGAAGGGAAATTTCTCTCCTTATTTATTCTCTTCATCAGCTATAATCAATACTTCAGAATGTATCAAGTGGTGTCATTTTCTGTGACAAAAAGCAGTTTTACTTAAACAGGGTTTTAAACCAAAAGGATACTTTCTTCTGATGATAAAGGAAGTCATATTTTCTGGCCCAGCTGATGGCCAACAGCTGTTTAAACCCTATTATTAAATATATTTCAATAATAGAGAAGTTTCAAATGTTGCAACTCTAGTTATGTAATTATAAAAGAGACCAAACAGTGAAAATAAACTGAGGGCCTCAAAAAAGCCATGGCACAGACTAACTTCATAGTTAATCCCTTTTCTTTTATTTGCTAAACTACACAGGAATCTTTTCATTGACATAAATTTTACTTTTCAATAATACAGCCGCTTCAGTCACTGGCTTGGCATGGCTCAAAAGCTTCTTAGCATAGACAGAATTGTCGAGTTTTGGAACTCTTGGGTGCTTGAACAGCTCATCACATCATACATTGTTTGGTTTGCTCATGATTGGAAACGCTAACAACCTGCATCCTTGTGACACACTCCATCACCACCACCCTGCATGGTAAAACCCACCGCTCTGCCCTGAAATAGGAGCAAAGTTAGCTCAGCATGGGAGTAAAGTCAGCTTTACCCAGCACGTTAGGGTTTGATTCTACTTTTAATACCCAAGGCAGTTACCTACCGCTTACTTATTTTTATTTCTCTTGCTGTATGATTTCGCATTTATAGCTCAGGACTCCGTTGCACTATTGCCATCTTGCTCCAAGGTTTTTAGACAAAGAACTTGGAAGCTGTACAGAAGACAATAGGCAAATCAGAGGAAGTGGGGACCTTATTACCAAAAACAGGCCAAATGATAAAGAAAGACAATACACATTGCAGGCCTGGACAGCTAGGCTTTAAGTTCAAGATACTGCCCAAAGGAAGTCTCTCCCCAAATAATACAAAAATCAAATAAAACAATACCATAATAAAACAATACAATAATGCAACTTCATCCCAGAGATGAAGAACGATGTCTTCGATTCTCCACAGAATAAGATGCTCAACTACCTCACACCTCCTGGACAATGAATGATGCCCTTAGACATAAGCTAGCATCCATTCAAATGGCAAATACCTTTGTGAAACTAGGTTATGTTCTTTTCCTTGGTCCAGTGATACGATGCAGACGTTTCAGTAAGAAGCCACAGCTCTGGCACCCAGCCCCTCTTAGGCACCTGCTTCGAGCCGTCTAATAGATTTTCAATGTGGAAAATTTCAAATGCCACTAAGATGCTCATGTCCCTTCAGTTCAACCACTATTAATTTAAAAAAAAAAACAAACAACCCCAAACCAAAACAAGTCAATGGCATGGTCAGGTCCTTATCACCCATCCGGTTTAATTGCAAGCCTTCCTCTAACTCAGTCTTGAATTTTCAGCCAAGCAGCTGAGTCTTTCCCTTGGCTGCACCTATTGTGGGTACAGATCCGCCCTGGGATCTGCTCTCCCAGAGGACCCTGTGGGACGGCGAGCACGTGCTGAGGGAGCAGGCAGCCCACTTCAACAGGTGGAAATTCCTGATACAAGCTTGTGGAAGGTGCAGTGTCCTCTGCTTGCTAATTACGTTGGCTCCTTTGGTAACAAGCTACTGAAAGAATTATGTGAAGCAATTAACTAGCTCATTTGACAGTTCTAGAAAATATTTTCTTGAAAGCCTTTGAAAGCTTCTTTTTCCCCTTTTTTTTTTAATTGATAAAGGAAGCAGCTGACATATATTAACATCTCTCCTGACCTTCCTTCCCATCGGTGAAAAAGACCCACCTGTGATCCGTATTGTTCCATCGATCCACAGAAAAAGATCTTCCTTTTTCTGTGTACTCCCGCTGTCATTCAGCAAAATAAGCCTTCCCATACTTGGTACTTTGTGCTCTAAAGCTACATTGCTGAAGTTTACTCCAGAGGTTCAGATTTCTGGTTAGAGACAGGCAGTCTTTCGTATGCAACAGTCCAAGCAGCACTAGTGCTGTTTAGTGTTTGGCCCCTGTTTGAACCACATCTTTTTTCTGAGTCCTTCTTGTGTTCTGCCGTGTCCCGAGGCACACACCCTGGCAACACTTGAAAGACATCTTAGCATAGTGAGGGATCTTGCAGGAAATCCAGGATCAAACATGACATTTTAAATATAGAATCTAGGAGAAATACTAGGTTGTTACTATTGTACATGTTCCCTAACTGCACGTGCAATGTATGTTGTATGTCAATTTCCCAGAGGAAATGCCATATAATTGGTCGTTTCTTCTCAGCAAAATACCATTTAAGTGCTATTATTTAAAAAGGTCAAGCTCAAGCATTTTGTATATACATCCACTTCTTACGCTATTGTTTTGACATGAATTAAGTTTATTTTGTACTGTTAGGATACAGGAGGCAGAAGGTGCTTTTGCTTTCAATGTCTCGTTTGCAGTTGTTCAGCACTAATTAGCAGATACTTGCATTTATGGGAGTAGATAGCTTTCACTCATGCCCTCAACTGATTCATTAAGTTTTAGGAGGCATTAGCAAAGGTTTAAAAATTTCTTTCCAAGAAATAAATTTAACCCATAGATCAGCAATTTCAAGAAGACGAGACTTAGGCCCATTGAATCATTTTAAAATGTGCCTGAAGGACTCAGATGGAAGTTATCACAGCTCAACAAATGGTAGTACATAAGGTACGTGCAGAAATTATGTGGGCACTCTGACCCGCTCAGAGCAGTAAAATTGGGTATGTTTATTCTAATACAGTTTATTTTCTCAGGGCTAAAAGTATTTGTGGTCCATCAATCAGCTCATGTGCACAATCTCCAGCTCCTTAAAGGCCAATGTGATGCTTCAGATTAGAGCCTTGAACAAGTTTGCAGCCTTGGCTATAGTACAGGGAGACAGATCTTCTGGAAACACATCCAGAAAGTCTCCTCCAAAGGAAAACACTTTTTCAGTCTACCTTCCTCTGACTCATAGCCCTGCTCCTGGTGGTGACTGTGGGCTGACCTAGCTAATCAGTGCAAAGTCGAGTTGTAAGAACACGAAGAAGTTCTTCTAATCAGTAAGAAGTCGAGTTGTAAGAAGCTAAGCTTCTTATTATGAAGCCAGAAACAGGTCCTTGCTGGCTTTGCTTGGTTCATCTCTATAGACAAGCTAAGAGTTGACTACAGACTCTTTTAAGCAACACTGGCCAGAGATCACTGTACGGGACTGAATCCGTGAGCTGCTTGGAGACTAGAGTATTACAGAGCTTCATTTCGTAAACTGACATTGTGCGTGCGAAAGCCAGCCACGTTCCAGCTTCCTTTAGGAAAAAGTTACATTAGTACATACAGCATACAGCAAAACAGTCTGACAAAAGCATCTTAGAACTTAATTTACAGATGTCGAGCCTTCAGTTGAGCCCCGTGACACCTGTGACCTCGTATCAGAGTTCCAGAGAGTATCGTACAGAAGGAATAGTTTTATCTCAAACATCCAGGTTTGAGTGTTTCTGGCTTGTCCGAGCGTTTCAGTCTGTTGTAACTCCGACTTCAAGTGGAACGTTTCACCCAGCACTTGCTCCCTTCTAATCCGTGTTCTCCAAGAACAGGTTTTGTTGACAATCAGCCGAGACCACTCAGACTGACCGACAAGGCACACGTGTGTTCCTTGGCTGTCATTAGATGAGCAATTGCTTGGGTTTGCCTGCTTAAGCTTGGCTGGGGCATGACAAGACTTGAAAGCCGTGCCATGCACAGAGGAACTTTTCCTAGGCCAAAAAAAAAAAAAAATAAAAAAAAAATCAGATTTTTGCACAGTGTTCCTAATAAAAATTAAATCAGCGTAGGACCAAGCTCCTCAGCTGATGGTTCATTTGTACAGCGGTGCTACTCCCTCCTTGAGATTGAATTTAGAAGCGTTCTGTACAGTAGAGAACTAGATGGCCCATAAAAACATTCCGAGCAGCAGAAAAACAGAGTAGTGCAACATAGCTGCTTTTAAGTACAGAATCCGATCAGCATTCTTTCACCATTTAAAACCAGGTGTTTAGATGAATTGCAGTCACTGCATGACCGACCTAGCAGAAGCACGCAGGGAACCAGAGGGCAGCCAGAAGACTGTAGCAGCCCAGGTGTGACCACTGTGTTCGGGGAAAGCCTTCCTCAGAAGAACACGTAGGTGTCTAGGTGTGAGTGGTTGAGATGGAGCAAAGAAGGGGAGGAACTGAGAGGCTCACGTCCCAGCAGCGTAGCCTTCATGCCTTTAGTTCTCACGTTGAGGACAGTGGACCTTGTTTTTTTGGCCTGAGCACTGATGGCAAGACCGGGCCACCTCTGTGCTTCGCTCTCCTCCTTTCCTTCACCCCCCCTTACTAAACAAGTTGCTTAATTTTCTTTAAGAAGGGAACAGAACAAATTCACTGAACTCAGAAGATTCCTAGGTCTTAGGCTGGCTCTCTTTCAACGGTGTCGTGTTGTTTCTTGGTGGCTGCCAAGAGGCCTCAGACTTGCAGGTGTCCTGCAGTTGACGCTGTAGGCGCTGTGCATCCGTCTGCAAGCTTTGGTTTGCCGCGGGTAGTATCGGCTACAAAGGGAGGATCTCCAAATTGTACCTTTCGAAAATAACTTCTAATAGGTCTGATGAAGATCTGCCTTACAAATAAGAGCTTTATAGTGAGCATTTACTTGGTTTACACCAGTGTTTTACTTAATTTTTAATGCCTTTTTATAGCAGTGGCTAGACTTTACCTTAGATAAGGGTACCTCTGTATAGGAAATATTTTAATACTTTTACCAGTTTTTTTATTTTTCATATAATGTAAGTGTATATCATAAAGGCAAGAAATTCAGCTTTGATGTAACAAGGTTATCACGCAAGACCTATTTCTCCATTATCAGATTTTGTTGTCAGCCAGTCTAGTTCAATAATATGTTGGCCTTTGATTATAAATGTAAAAATGTGATTAAGGAGAATAGAACATTATCTACAGCTAATGCACATTGTAGCACAATATTCTCCATTGCTGCCTTAATCTCTTAAAAGGAAGTAATGTCTTAATTTATATTCTAAAAAAAACAAAAACAAACAAACAAAAAAAAAATCTAAATCATCCTTTGGCTGCAATTTTGTGTTGTATGACTTAACATTAAACCAAATACGTTAGTGTCCATTACATCTACTTCCAAAGCAAGTTTCCAATCACATTGCAGCTTTCAGGAATAAGTTTCCATAGGAGTTCAAAACTTGCCACTGGTAAAAATACTCTCCAAAGTGCCCCAGTGACTAAAAGTGTCCAAACAGCCACCACATTTCCATGCCTGATTCCATTAACTGTACAATCTGTTGGTCCATCTGCCTTTTTTTTTTTTTCTGTAAATCTTTGGTTATCTGGGAGAAATGGCATTTCAATGATACTCTTTTTGTTAGAATTTTTTTTTTTTTTTTTGAAAGGGAGACACCTACATACCCATGTGTGTAACTAGAAACAACTACATTTCTTATAACTATGGATATGGACGTGTGTGATGTGTGCTGGTTAACTATACTTAAAACGCTGATAAAGATGGTGAATGTAAAGTATTTGTCCTCATTCCTTTGTCTTTCTGTGATCAGTGTAAATAAGATCTGTTTTAAGCTGTGCATTAATGTAACAGAATATTCCAATATTGTGTATAAAATTATTTAAATAAAAATCTGACAAATATGCACATAAAAAGAGTATAAAGAAAAGTCTTATGTACCAAGAACTTACTTATGATAGTCTATTAAAAGCTGAAATGAAAGTTTTTGCGTGTTCTCGGTGCTATCTGCAGCTCAAGCTTCGCAGTAACAGCCGGTCCTTGGTTGTGCCGTGACCTCCCACAGACGGGCATTTGTGGGGCAGGACTGCCCGGTGGCTGGCTGGTGTCGTGGTTCTGGCCAAATCAGATGATTGTGTCGTCCCCCCTGACACTTTAAGAAAAAGAGAGGAGAGGAAGAAATTAAAGAGATTCAGGAGTTTAGAAAAAAATTAAACAACATTAATGAAAAC
>VZRU01009541.1:12652-30052 GCA_013398155.1 Pedionomus torquatus | reverse complement strand
AACTAGTTTTCTTTTACCTCTAACCAGGACACTATTTTTCTGGTTTAGGCACTATTTTGGTGTCTAAACTTAAGTGGGGATTATTTGAGCTTCAGTTTTCAAAACAGCATAAGCCTTCTTGAACTGTTGAACTTGTGTTGTATTCAATTTTGTGAAGGTGTGTTGTGTCAGGCAAGCATAATGTCATGTAATCTGTTATTGGAGTGTAAGTAAATTCTCCATTTATTGTCTATATTTATAGCTCATATCTGAGTGTTTTTGTTAACTTTTAATGATTTGTTTTACTTAGTTAACCTGCTTATCTAATCCAGACAGTATACTGAGAATCATCCTAACTACAGTTGAACAACCAGCATACATTTGTGTGGGCCATCTATTCTGCACAATTCCTCCCTTGCCACAACTGTAATCTCACAGTGGTACCATGTCCCATTATCTTCAATCACATCTGTTGACACTTACATTCCAAAAATAAAAAATACTTCAACACTGGAGGAAAAGAAGGCTTAGACTATGGATATTAAGCAGGTGTTTGGAAGCCCACTGAGAAAAAAACAGTGTCAAACCTATACAACATGAACACACAGCTTGCTGTTGCTTTGAGTAAAGGCAATTTTATGGCAAAGCAGGGACACAGGGGAACACATTCAAGAACAAATAAGTAAAGGTAAACACAAAACATAGTAATACAGGCAACCCAAAATATGTGCATTTTTGCCACCTGGCCAAGAGCAAGATGCTTGATGCCTTTGCACATGGGATATTGGTAAAATGAAGAATGCACATGGTGTTTCATGCAGCAAGTAGTAAATACTGTTTCATTGTTTAGAGCTTTAACATCAGAGTAAAAAGAAAAAGAGAAATTATTCTTATTGCTACCTGCAATCAGGCAGATAGAGGATGGCAGATTTAATAGGGAATTTTTCTGAGCTTCTTGAAATGCACAAATATATTGGTGCTATTTGTTTTATATCTTTATAGACAGCAGTCTGATGAAAAATACACTGCAAATACAGAAAAAGACACAAAACTTGTAGTAAATGACAGCCTAAATTATGTGGTGGTAGAGATTAAGGGGATGAGTTTACTTATTAGGTCAAGTATATTATATACATATAAATCTAATTTATTTTGTATGCCAGTAGAATTTAAGTGTTAAAAATACATAAAATATAAAATATGATGTGGTCATAATATTGTAGCAAATTATGATAGTATTATACTTATCCAAAAGTGATGTTGTAAAGGAAAGTCACAACAGAAAAAAAATAGTTTTTATTGAAGAACTAGGCTCTGATCAATATATCAGATTTTAAATCTCTGATAGATTTTATGTGTACCTTTGGAAAGTGCATTTACTTCTATGATATCTATTTTCAGTGTCTTTGTTTTGCCAGTGTCCAGAATAACAAGACACCTTCCCAGAGCAGAAACATAGGGTAGGTGGGACTGAGCCCATTTTAACTTTAAATCTTTGAATGTAGCATTTTACAATTAAATGAATAGATTTCATGGATTATATTGAGTATATCCTCCTTCATTATGGTGTTCATTCTATTATATGGAATAATAACTGTCACCTGAGAAGTGTTATACGGAATAACAAATGACACCCTGGCTTTGACTTGCTGTTCCAGAAGGATACAGACCTCTGTAGACACTGTATGTGCCAACTCTGTGAAGATGATTTACATAATTTGTCCAACTTCCACTTTCTGGTTTTAACAGAACTTACACAGTACCTACCAAATTGGGCAGTACAAATGAAGTACACCAAATCTGAATGCCCCAACAACAATTTTGTGGATAGTTATTGTAGTCTGTTAGCTCTTGTGCTTCAACACAAACATTTTGCAGAACTTTACATATGAAGTTATGTATAATATGTGACTGAGGTGTTATATGACAGCTGAGTAGATTTTTTAGAGAGTAAATTTGGGTTATTCATGTTTCAGGATGATTACGCTTAAATCCTTTGTAGTTTTATAAAACCATTTTATTTTATGAAACCATTTTATACATATGTTAGAAAGGATGCAGGACATAAAAATGTGAACAACTTCTGTTGTATTGTAAGCAAAAAACGTGTAATGGGATGCTATCTGAATTATCAGGTGAAATAGCTGCGGAAAGAGGTTAATAGGTTACGCTGTATCTGGAAAGATGAATAGGAAATTCATGGAATACTTAGCAGCAGCTCTGGAAGTGCAAGAACTCAGGCCTTGAAGTGCAGACCAAACAGGAAGATAAAAAACAAAGCTTGAAGGAAAAAGCAGTGATTCACAGAACCAGACATGGAACTGCTCAATAGCTCCTTCTCAGCATGTCAAAGGCATCAGAAAGGAACAACAGTCAGTGTTAGCAGTGGTCACTCTCTGTAAGTGACTGAGGAAGCTGTCTGCCAACCTGATTCTGAGTCTCAGGAACTTTGTTAATTGCTTGGGGAAGATACCATGGAGATAGTCTAGACTCATCAAGTTACAGAGTTCTACTACTTTCTCCTTTTCTACATGGGCACAAATGATACTGTGAAATGTCCTGGAAAAAAATCAAGCAGAACTGCAAAGTCCTCAGGTGCTGAAATAAAAGAATGAGGTACTTAGGTTATTTTCATCCTGCAAATCAAATGGAAAAGTGTGGAGAAACAGATATATCAGGCAGCTCAAACTTTGACTTCATGGCTGGTGTCACCAGCCACGTTTCAGCTGGAATGATCATGAGATACCATAAGACTGTGGGCTACTGGGAAGAGATGAGATCCACTAATCAAAAAGTAGCAAAAGACGGCTGGCTAACCTAGTAAAGTGATTTTTGTAACAGGCTTATTGAAGAATTGTGTCCAAATCCAGATGAAAATGTAAAACTGCATGATGAACAAGTTAGAGACGTGGACTGAAAGGAACCCCATGCAGTTCAACAAGAGGAAATGTGAAGTCCTGCACCTGGGGAAGAATAATTCCATGCACCATTATATATTGGTGGTTGACTGGCTGGAAAGGAGCTTGGCAGAAAAGAACTCGGTGATCCTCATGGACACAAAGTTGAACATGAGCCAACAACATGACATGTGGCAAAGAACTATAGTGCTATCCTGGCGTGCATTAAAAGAAATGTTTCCAGCAGATCCAGGACAGTAATTCTTTCCCTCAACTCAACATTGGTGAAGCCACACCTGCAATACTGTGTCCAATTCTAAGCACCCCAATAAATTTTGTGGGACATCTCATATGAGTAGAGGATGGTTGTGAATGGTTACAAGCTCTTCAGGAATAATAAAAAAAAAAAGTAGGAGTAAGGTTTGCACTATCTACAAGAAAGCAGTTGAGTACATGGAGGCTAGCTGTGGAGAAAAAGACAGGTCTGTAAAATGCTTTGGGATCAAAATTAGAGGTATCATTTTGTGGGACCTTATAGTCTGTGCCTGTTACAGGCTCCCTGATGAGGAAAAATACAACAACAACTCAAAGAAGCCTCATGTCTGCAGGCCCTGGTTCTCATGGGAGACTACAACTGTTCCAATACTTGCTGTAAAATCAACACAACTGTGTACAGGCAAATCTAGCCCATTTCAGAAGTGTGTTAGGGAAAACTTCTTAACACTGTCACTGGATGTGCCAGTTTTGGGGTCTGGTGTTCTTTTGGATCTACTACTTACAAATAAGACAATCTGGGCAGATGTGATCCTAGATGGCAGCCTGGGCTGGAGCCACCATAAATTACAAAATCACAGAATTTAATATCCTAAGGCATGTGAGAAAGACAAATAGCAAAATAATAACCATGATCTTCAGAAGAGGAGATTTTAATTTTCTCAGGGAGTTGTTAGAAGGAATCCTATAGGAATCTGCCTTGGAGGGCAAAGAAACTTAAAACTACTGGAGATACTGAAAAAGGATCTTCTTAGAGCACAAAAGTGGTCCAGTCCCCTAAGCAAGAAACTGGAATAACAAGAAAACAAGCTGCTTAAAGAGTGAGCTCAAATACAAGAAAAGACGCATATGAGAGACAGCAAAGGGGACGGACTCCAAAAGCAGAATAAAGAAATATTGTTCTCATGTGTATAGTGCTAGGTTATGGAATTAAAGACTTGTGTTGGAAAAAAGAAAGAGGCATAGAGGAACAATGACAGATGGAGAAACTCTAATGACCTGATTTAAAAAAAAAAAAAAAAAAAGAAAAAAGAAAGAAGAGTGCTTTTGATATATATCCCATGACATCCAAAATGGACTGGATAGATTGACCATAAATTGTACTAAAACCTGGTTAAATAGACAAGTTCAGAGGATAGCGGTTGATGGCAGTAATCAAGAGTGGAGTTCCTCTAGGGTTGGTACTGGGTTCTGTACTATTCAATATCTTTATAAATTGGCTGAGACAGCACTGAATGTAATCCCACTTGTAAGTAAGAGCAGCCTGAGAGGAGACATAGGTAATGTAGGAGGAAAAATGGAAGACTGGGCCAACAAAAGCTCCATGAGGTTCAAGAAAAGGAAATGCAAAATCCTGCATTTGGGATAGACTAGTCCCCAGCAGGACTACGTGCTGGGATACTACGTGCTGGGATTTATCTGATTGAGTGTAGCAATGTTGAAATGTGCAGCAGTGAAGCAACTCATGTCTTGGGCTGCATCAACACTTCACTAATCAGATGGCTATTCCACTCTGCTTGGCGCTTGTTGTGCCACACTTTGTCCACATCTGTTCCCCACTGAATTCTATGTCGTTTTATTCCCCCTAGATCATGAGTGACAGTGTTTCAAGGGGAGATACTGAACAGTATTCAAAATAAAAAGAAAGTTTGAAGGAACTGTATTTTTGCAATATAAAAAGGAGAAAGCTCATGGAAGGTTTAATTACAGTCTTCCAGGATCTAAAACATAGTTAGCAAGGAGATGGAGATGGAGTTACACACTTCAATAGGTGCGCAGTAACAGGACAATAAGCAACAAGCAAGAAGTCACTCTAAAGTAAATGCCTGAAATGACTGAATATACATGTGTGTGTGTGTATGTGTGTATAAATATATATGCCTGAAATGGCTGACTCTCAATATATTTTAAAATAAAAACAAACAAAAAAACTCCAAAACTCAATCAACTAAAACTTGAAAACAATTAAATGTTGCAACAGAATGCCTGGAGAGGTGGTAGAATTATCCTCACTAGAAGTAGTTTCACTTGGCTTGATGGTGTCACAGATAACCTCACCAAAGTCCCTGTTTTGAATAGAATGCTAGGTTTGTCGATCAGCAGAGGTCCCTTTCAAACTTCATCTCTGTGTAACTGTGATTTCCGTGCTTCTGTTGAAGCAACAACTGAAATAACAGGTAGTGAGATAAGCCATCTAATTCTTCCTTCTCACATCTCTAAATCTGGCATTAACAGCCCCTTACAAATGTTCTGAATCATGTATTATCAATGTAACACTGAATTGCTTCCTTTTCCTCCTCATTCTATAGAACATCAAATCCTGAAATCGTTAAATTTTAAGAACAAGTTATTTTTTAGCCTACAAAAAGTCTCGAGACTTTGCAGATTTTTATCAAATGTATTACATTTCTTCTTGTAGATGACCCTTAATGTGATCATCATGATATAACACCATGAGGGATGACACCTAGAGCATCTAGTGCTGAATGTGTGAGCAATTCTATTTAAATTTTCTTTCCTTAAATTGTAGCAGCATCTTCAGATTATTGTCTCTAGAAACTCAGATCATCTATAGGCCAGTTTCTAGCTAAACAATTTTTTGTTACACTCACTGAGAAGTATATCATGCTTGAACTTTGCTAAAATATACATTGCATATTCTGTTTTTGTCTAAAATAGTAGTTCCCATTGATGTATACAATGTTAAGCACTGATTTTAGGATGGGGGTGGGGGATTATTTCTTTTGTTTTGTTTTCTTTTTCAGAGAAAGTTCACATTCCAAAGTACACATTTGAGATTTCATGTAAACTGATTTTATATTATACGTGTCGGTACCAGTATGTTTCATCCTTATCTACAACATTAGTTTCACCATAACTAATGTAACTCAGCAGGCATATAGTATACGAATACTAAAACCAAATTAAAATTAAGAACAAAACTAAACACATAAATGAAATAAACAGTACTATGAGGCACTGTAAATGTTTATTGGCTTTTATGGATATGTTAATACTACTATGGGAACTTCAGCTTTTGATTTTACATGATTCAACTGTAACATGTACTAACTGAAAAATGCAAACAACAACTAAAAAGAAATTGTGATTATTTTTTTTTACTTAAAATGTAATAATTCATCAAACAAAAGATTATATGAAAATAAATGTGGAGAAACTAGAGAAAGAATGAGAAATTCTGTGTCTCTATGTCACGTGGGATTCATTGTCAAAAGAAGTTATAGGCTTTCTATGGACTTAATTTCAATAGTTAAAAGATTTATATCATAATTAGCCACATAAAAGAAAGTCTGCAGAACCTACAGTTAAAGCTAGAAAATATTTGTAGTGGTTTTTGGTTTTTTTTTCTGAGTAGCTTGCTTTCTCAGCTTAAATGGAAATCAGGCCAAAATTTTGAATGCTACCTTGCAGCAGCAGCACTTATTAGAACAGTGTTTGCTTATGTTCTGATAACTTAGATTTTCCCTAACCCAACTCCTGTATATTTTGTCTGTGTAAAGACTCAGTTGTATTTACAACACTATGCATTATGTCTTAGAATCCTTCCTTGAAGGTGGAATTTAAGTTATATACCACCCAAGCTACACTTAATGTGCCACACAGTAACTTCTCTTTCCCCTTAAGGACAGCCCTTTTTCTAGTGTCCATGCAGCGATAGGAACCTAATATCTCTGCCTACCATGGGTAGACTTGCTTTTTGAGAAGATTTGGCAGACTGGCTTCAGTAGCTGCTAGAAGAAAAGTCTATCTACTCAAGAGTAGATGCTTACTGCGTTTGCACATCACAGCATCAGAAATCTGGTGGTCTTGTCAAGGTAAGGTGACCTTGTTGCTTGAACAGCGTTTCAGAGAGCAAGACAAGGGGGAAAGTTCTGAGGCCTTCCAGAAGGACAGCACTGCGTTAATATCTAAATGGGAATGATGAGATCGCATTTGAGAAATGGTGGGTTTTCCTGTGTAAATGCAGATACAAAACTATGAAAAGACTCAGATCTGCCTCTTTCAACTCTGTGCCTTACTTCTGACTTATGTCACTAAATTTAATGTTTTCGCTACCTACAGATTTAGTTTAGTGAACAGAGTGAACAATAGAAGCACAGAAATGTATATGTAAAGACAGAACATCAGAATCTCTGTACTATTACAATGAAATTTATGAAATGCTGAGTCAATCTTCATTCTAATTTAACTGAAAATGTTGATCTAGTGTTTACTTTGATTATGTTGAGATAGATTGCAAAAATTATGAAGAAACTCAAGAGAGGCAAATTGAAAAAAAAAAACACTTAGTAAATAAGTAATTTGATTTACTTAGTACTGTCCCCAATACTTCCCAGATAGATGGAGATCTTAACATTCTTGAAATGTATAAACCAGCCAGAATAAATGTCCATAACATTGTCAAGCAATTAAATTGTACTTTTTTTTTCTTTTTTTTTTTTTTTTTTTTTTGTCTATAGTTTCATAGTAGTTCTTAAGCCACCCCTCCTTGAAAATTACTATTTTAGAGTCTGACTTCTCAGAGTTACCGCCAGTGCCATCTTCTGTGGCCAGATCAGAGGATGAAATACACTAACATCAGTATTTCTTTTGTCATTTCTCAAGAGACCAAGATTCTGTTCTCACTCAGACTTAACAGTCCAGATCCCTCTAGACTTTATCTAGCATCCGACCCTTTCATGTCAGTAGCATAGTTTTCCACATCACTAGGCTGACATGCATCTTGTGATTCTGAGATTGTGATGTGTGATTCTGTTCTGATGTTGTTCTGATGTGATTCTGAGCTTGGTTAAACAATTGAAACGACCCAAACCTTTAGTTAGCAATTTCTGCTTCAGAATAATATACTGTACGTACTGCCAGAAACAGAGAGATGATTTACTGACTGATTCAAAAATATATGAGAGAAAAATCTGAAGGCCTGTCACATCTGCACATTTTCTTCTTTAATTGTTCATGTGCAGTTTAACATCTACATGAATCTTCCAGTGCCTCAGTGAACAGAGCTGGAGTAAATTGTTTAATTTACTTCCTTTTTAAGTAGAATAGCACACTTGAGATTTTTGTGAAAGAAAATAGTTCCTCCTTCAGTTTATCAGACTTATTATCTTAGTAAACTGAATATATGCTGTAAATACTTTCTTCTTTCATACAATAAAATTGCTCCCTTTGTGCAAAATTGGATTTGGAAACTGCTACTGTAGGAATCTTGCTGATAAGGTAGTGCTGTGCTTAAAAACTTTCTGTGCTATGTTTATGTTATACAGCTGCCTTTTCATAGTACTTACATAAAAATAGGATCCCAAACTCAAATCAGTACAAAAGCATCTTTTTTTTTAATCAAAAAATCTGTTCTGGGCCATGTCTCACAGACTCCAGCACTGCATCACTCTCCGACCTCACAGAAAATGCTAAGGAGTTTCTCTTGGATAGGCAATTGTGAAGTAGAAATTGAATTTTCCTCAAGGACTGTATAGGAGAGATCACTGGTAGTTGAAACATGGCTTTAGAAAATGTTTTATACATCAAAACAGAAGACGTCAGTCTTTTGTTGCAAATATTCTCAAAAACGAATAATACATTTTACAGGACTGGAGTTACAAGATTACATTAAATTCTCTAATTCATGCCAAACCCAAAATAATGTTTTAAATTTAACTTCTTACTTGAGTTTCATTCATCTTTAATTTTTTCTTTTAGGTAATAGATGATGTTTCTTTTTCTTTTTTTTTTTTTTATTTTTTAATTATTTTTTTTAAGTTTAAAAAACCTTGTAGAGCAGTGCTGTACAGTAGGTATACAGCATTGGCTGATACCAGTCCCCATTTGGGTCTTAACAACAGTCAAATATTTGCTACAATTTGTCACTGGTATGTCCTTTATGGTGGGTTTCAAATGGATATGTCAAGGTATGGTTGCATAAAGACATGGATTTTACCCAGGCATTTTATCACATGGATACTACCCTCCATTTAAAGAATCTCCATGGATCCAATTAAGTCAACCTTATAAGATGCAAAGGGAAAATCTAAAAGCAACAAAAATTGATACAGAACCAGCAAGAATATCGGTATGTCTTGACTACAGAAGCAATCCTATCAAACTCAAAAGATCTAACATGTCTGTTTACTTATAGGGTTGATGCTACTAGGAAAGTATTCCTTATGCATAGCCATAGTCAAATAGAACAATCTATATTTTCTTACCCAGGATACTTGAGATAAATAATAACAAGAGAAACTGAGTTTGAATAGAATTGTGACAGTCTAATTATAAAGCAAGGAGCGAGCTGTATAATGAACTTCCACTATCTCTAATATCACTTGTCATGGCTTTTTTTTTTTTCCTTTTTTTTTTTCCCCTGAGTGCAAGAACATGCTTTCATATAAATCCGCAACACTGAAGGCATTCTGAGAGAGAAGGAATGAAGTGCATCTCCTTGCTTTACAGACCACACTTAGACTCTATGTTTGAAGTTCTCTTATGAAGGTAGTTAATAAGGTTAATGAGAAAAGGGAGAATGACAGCCTTTTCCAGTGAATCATTCAGAGACAGAGGCTAATAAAAGTGCTCTAAATTTCTCTCTGTAATAGCATGTTTTTCTCCACTGAATAGTTAGGAAAGTAAGGAGTGCCCTCTAGAAGGCACCCAGTGCCAGTACTACTGACTAGAGTAAGTCATTGTGACTGTGACCCAACCACTCATTTTAAAAATAACACTCTTCCTCATGGGATAAAGACAATTCTCATGGAAAATACAATCATACACTCCATAACAGTATTCTTACTGGAACAAGGGTAAGTAGATCATGCTTATATACACCAAGCATTTAAACTTACTGCATCCTGTCAAACTATAAGAGAGGTCGTAGCAATGTCAGTATAAATATATATAAAAGTGGGGAGCGGAGAAGAGGCAGAACTGATCTTCTGTGGAATATAAGGAATGCTACGAATAAAAATATGGGGAAAAAAAAGCCAGTGGGCAACAAAGACAGGAACTCATTGAAAGAATTGGCTGTACTAACAAAATATTAACAAACTAAAAGGAAAAACAATCAAATAGAATAATACTGTATAATAAAATACTGTCTTTGGTTTGAAGCAAAGAAAATGACAAATTTATGTTATATAGATGTGTAGATAAGAGCTTTAGTCTGCTATTAAAAAAAATAGAAAAAAAGAAAGAAGAAAGAAAGAAAGAAAGAAAGAAAGAAAGAAAGAAAGAAAGAAAGAAAGAAAGAAAGAAAGAAAGAAAGAAAGAAAGAAAGAAAGAAAGAAAGAAAGAAAGAAAGAAAGAAAAAAAGGCATTATCTTTTGATGCTGCTTGTGTTGAAGGTTTTAGTCTAAAGGTTTTTGTGGATATAATGCATGTATAAGTTATCTAATCATTTTAGCATTCATGACAGAAAGTTGTCATATAAACAGCATTTTCAGTGCACAATTTCTTTGAAACCACTTAGCTATCACTATATAACAATTATTCAGTACTCTAAAAATAGCATGTGAACTTTTCTAGGACTTCATAGTTGGGACAAACATTTTGTTTGTTGGCTTAAGAAATCCTAAATTAACTTCAGATTCATTTATCGCTTTTCTCATTTTGAAGTGAACTCTAATATTAGCCTCAATTGCTGTAGTAAGGAAGCAGCATTACAGTCTGAAGGAATGGCACCAATATTCAGAAGGCAATTAATGGTTCATGTCAATGAATTTCACGGTTATATTGCTTGATGATTTACTGAATTAATTTCAAGTATAAAGCATCAAGAATCAATAACAAAATTGTCTACTTTTCAAACTACTGGCTTTTGGTAAAGAAGTAAGTATGACCTATTGACTTTTTATATAAGTTTAATCCTTGCCAAATATTTTCCTCCTTTCATTAGCCCTAGTGAAAAAAAAAAAAGAAATATAAAAGGCAAACTATTTACAATTAGTGACATAGTATATCAATAAATAGAAGCTTAGAATTCAAATCCTTCTTTCCATTATCCCCATGCAGCCCTTTTAATTTTAAAAATGAAAAAGTCTTGAAAGTGAAAACGTAGAAGGAAGGAAGTGAATGGTGAAATGATAAAGGAACTGGTGATCTGCTCTTTGACATCTACCATGACCTAGGGTCCTAGCTGCCATAGAGTACTGTTTAGAGTTACTGGATGTGTTTATTCCTTCCAGAGGTTTTGCTTAAATCATACAATAAAATCATAATTTTGCTGACTTTGTGTAAATATGCTGATATTACAGAAAGCTGGACAAATAAGCTCCAGAGGTGGGATGAGTCTGATTTAGAGTGGACATCATCAATAAATATGTATGTATGTCATTCAGTTTTCTTTGTTGCCAATGGAAAGATTATGTCTGTGATTTTCTCAGCATAAAATAGACATTTGTCTAACAGCAAATCAGAAAAATTGAAAACAAAACATATTTATTTTTCTGCATTGACTACAGAAGTCAAACATGATTAGCTTAGATATAAAATCACTGTGAATGTGTAAAGGGGGATGACATCCCACCCTAATTTCAATATGTGTGAATCTAGTTATGTTTCTATATTACTCTGACTGTGAATGTGCAAATCTTAATTTTGTTATGCTGCAATTGCTGACAAAATTTCATAGTTCAAATTGTCTACCTGGCTTACAGTAAAATTTTTTCATATCTAAATTACTTTTAAAAGTTTCTACTAAAATCTTCCACATCACCTATTAATCAACATCCTTCATGTTTTCCTCTTTTGCTTTTTTCAACCTGAAATATTAACTTTTTTTTTTTGTAAGAAAAGCGAGAAGTTTCAGACATACTTTTTCTTTCAGTTATGATGATGTACAGAGTTAACTACCATAATGAATCCAGACTCTTCATTTTCTGGCTTCAGAACTTACAAGTTGCTGTGGGTGCTTGCATTTCTGTAATAAAAAGTTAGCTCCACTGAGGACAGGGACAGAGAAAAACATGTGGATAAAAAGGAAGTGACACATAATATTCATTTAGTGGAGTTCTGCTTAATCTTGTAAACTATCTTTGCTACCAAACAGCAAAAAACTCCCTACAACATGGTTAAAAAAAAACAACCAAAAAAAACCCCCCAAAAACTTACAGTGGTTTTCTTCTAGAAATAAAGCACAGATGAGAATAAACTTTGCTGTCACAACAGTTTGCTTTCTGGATTTTTTGTTAAAGACAAGAAGTCATTAACCACATTAATATTCAATGCTGCTCAATCACAGGGCAGATGTTTATATGCATGCGTCATTGCATTGTGAACAATGTGACAAATGCAATTGCCTTTCATGATGTGGAAATGCTTGCTATGGAGAAAGCTAAATATATAATATTTCCCCCAATTTTACAAAAATAATCTGCTTCATAGGTGGCAATACTTTTAAACATAATTTCCCTGCATCCCATCATTGTTCCATTTTCTACAGATGGATCCATCTCTTTCACTAAATACAGCCTAGGATTCTATTATTTCCTGTTAAGAATTAATTCATTTAAAAAGTAAATGTTTAGGTCTTAAAATCATTCTTACATCTTTGCTTACTCAAAAGTGAAAAAGTTTTGCTTTATACTTTATCTTTCCTTTATTAGAACAAGTTAATATTTTTCCTAGTGGGTATCAATAAGTAACTACAATTAATGTCACTGCAATGCAGACTTATAAAATGTCAGATGAATGCTTATAGCCTAAAAGCATCTTTTTGCCCCTTCGTCTAGAAAGGATCCAAGAAAAACTATATATGAGTAAATGTGTAGAATGTGTAGATGTGAAAGTTCAATCTCTTGTAATTAAGTCTTACCCTATTACTACACATGTGGAAGAAGCAAGTTAAAAAAAAAAAAAAAAAAAAAAAAAAGAAAATATTGAAAAAAAAAAGTGAATGTATGAAATATATAACTGGATATATGGAAAACCTACTCTTCCTCCTCTTTAAATTGAGGTGAAGAATGAGCTCGAAGACACTGGTGAAATTGGTGTTCAGCTATGCTCGGAGAACACACAGAAGTAAAAATTTATATCCTCACAGCTAAGATTTATATTTACAACAAAATATTCAGCCTATAATACTCAGTAAAAAATGTAAACTCCCTTGCAAGGTAGGAGTTAGGTACTACTCTGCTAAATCAACACAGCATGAACTGTACTTCATGTACAACAATGCTGCTTATTTTCCTGCAGAATCTCAAAAACAAAACCAAGCCATCTCTGCAGGGAACTATATTTCCTTTTTTTCTGCAAGCTGACAAGGTGTATTCAGACAAGATGCTCTCTTATAAGTAATGTGAGAAATTGACAAATCTGTGAATACAAAAGGAGTTACATGCTGATTTGCACATGCTCAGCTAAGATATAAAAACACCTGCTACAGGAACAATACCTATTATCAGTACTTGACTTATACATGAGGCTTGATGCATTTATGAATTAGAATGGAGTGCAAGTATATGTTTTAGAAGGTTGATAGCTATATTTCTGTGGTACAAAGGCTCTTGAATTCTTGAACAATATTTCCCTGTGACAAAAATGCAACTACTGAAGGTGGCAATTAGGGCAAGGATCTACAATACGAATGAAATAAAAGATTGTAATTCCAGAGACAAAATCTAGTAAAGAGTGTGTAAACAGATCTTAAAAATAGGAAATGCTTTTGAGTTTTTATAACATGAATAATACTAAGGAAATACAGATACCTTCAGAAATGCTCAACTTCCTGAGCTTGTTCTGAAAAAAGTGGAAGTTACTAGCAGCTGACCCCTGTAGGAAATGTGATCATTACTTATAAACAGTTTCCAATTTCTATATTATACAATTCAATTATTTAAGGCTTGATATGAAAGAAAATTTATAAAGGAGGGTTTAAAAGTTCTTTTGTGTAACTTCTTCATTTTCAGTGCAAAACAAATTGATAGATGAGATATCATCTCAAAGGTGATTTTATCTTCTATATAATGTAGCCTCCTGTCATTTCACATAAAATTCTTGCACCTGTCATAGGCCTGGTAAAAAAAAAAGAAAAAAAGTAATAATAATGTTTTAAATGCTGAGCCTGAATAACCATTTTTATATAATTTTCAATTGATACAGTGAAAAAAACCTCTCAAAGTCTTGACATGGCATATAGAAATATTTTTAAAACAAAATTGGAAGAGGATGGTACAGATCCTTGAGATAAGGCAGAAAAGAAAATCATGGTAGATATTTTTATGAGAGTCAACACTTTTCCATAGCATATATTTAACAAGCTTGATTTTACAACAACAACAACAACAATAAAATCAACAAATAAATGGTGTTATAAAATCAGTTCAGGGAACAGAACAATGAATCTTTGATCTAGAGGAGGGGTTCCTAAGATGAAAAAAAAAAAGGCAGTTCCATTAGATCTAGATTTCAAAGCTGTCATTGACAATAACGTGCAAATGAGCTGCAGTTTAATGCTAGGCTACCCTACTTAGTGATGTAGAAGTTCTTCCCTCAGTTTGCTGCATGAGTACTCAATCATTTCTTAGACAACACACTAACAGAAAATAACATGAGAATTCTTCACCACTTACCTGCCATCCAGAATCCACACAATGCTTTTTAAAAATTTATAGCTGTCTAGTTATTTGGCCACTTTTTCCTACTAGGAATGATGATTTGGTTTAAGAGTTGTAAAAACACTATGGTCAGTGTTAGGATCTTGAATCAAACATCGCTTGCAATTAGGCGACCTAAATAATTTAAAAAATGCAAAATATAATGTACTATAATGTGTATAAAATAACAGTTTTCTATAGTGGGCAAGATTCTAAATCTCATCTAAGTCTTTTTACATTTCATAACTCCACTAATTTCAATAGAAATATTAACGTAGTATAATTTGGAAAACAAACAAACAAACCAACCTACATTTTCTGCATCAGAACATATTAAGTAAACCTACTTATCAGAATCACAGAGTAAAATTAGAGAAGATTTTGATTCTAAATGAGTGGAGTTGAAGAACTAAAAAATAAATAAAACAAATGTAAGGATCTTTGAAAAAGACAGTCAGGTTTGTGCTGGACATTTAGCATGATATTTAGGGATGTGACTGCAATTGGTCATAGATGGAATCCACTATTATGTGACAAAGATTTCATGCTACGCTTCTTGTACTAACCGCTTCCTTCTGATACCATTGCAAAGTGTAAAGTTGTGACCAAGACTTAAGTGTTCCTTTCATTTCTGCTTGCTGCTGTCATTCTATTGAGCGATTTCAGTTATATTATAGATTGTGGTTAAATTATAGTGTCTTCATGGTAACATTGTAGCAATGGTATAGTAATTTCAACATACAGCTCTACACCAAATCAATGTTTACACTGGACTGGTCTCGCTCAAATTAGTAGTAATGTTAAAACAACTCTTCAAATTCTATCAGGCATCAGACCTTCAAGGCAAACCTTGGGTATGGTCAGAATCAAAGTCTTTGGTAATTTAGAGCAGATCTATTATGAATGTAAAACTAGCAGAGTTTAAACTAGTCGTAACATTTTGTTTTTAATGCAGCTATATTTATTGGATATTTGAAGTTGAGATACTCTAGCACTTAATTCTTAAACTGTAGAATTGGATTGAACAGACACATAATCACAAAAGGCATTAAAACATTATTATAAAATATCAGTTTTAGTAATTGCAGTAACAACAACAGTAACATATGCTGCTACATACAGAAAGAAATGAAATAAAAAATTAATATAGAGGTTCATACAGATATATTTTGACAGTATGTTCCACTCAGTGTCAAATGTTTAAATGTTACAGTTGTCTGAACTTCAGGACTGCTGGATTTTCTTTGTTATTCTTTGCTTTTTGCTTATCATATCCTTATGAAATTTATAATATGACTTTCAATTTCTGATGCAAAAGCAAACAGAGTTTTACCTTTCTATTTGTGATGAAAACACTTATCCTTGTTTAGTTGGATGTTGAGACCTCTGTGGTTTGCAGAGGCATCCAATTTGAATAGGTCTTACCACATTTGATCAATTAGTTTCATTTTGTTAACAAGGAAAGGACAGAGAATCAGTCTGGTGGAAACAAATAAATCAGATAAATTTAAAATGGAGTATACTAGAAAAAGTAACTTTCACATAATTACAGTAAAAATGAAAATAGCTTGTGTAAAAGTTCTCTAGCTATTTTCTAAGTTCTACATCTTCTCTAAACTACTTAAAAATCATGCAGAAACCTCCACTTACTAGCTTTCCAGACCTATTGTCTTATACTTCTGTTCTGCATTCTGGTTTTTTAAAGATGAATCTCATAGAAGGATATCACTTTTCTAATGCAGATATCTTTCTGTTATGTAGAGTGGAACCTGCAAATTAAATTCAGCTGTATAAGAAATGGTAGACAAGCTTTTAAAATAGGGGTTTTTTTAATAGATCCTGTTCTATTGTGTGCACATTAGACACAGCTGAACAGTGGTGTCAAACACTGTGATAAGGCATCATCAGCAGGTACATATTTCTGGTGTTGATAAGTGCTATCCTCATGATGAGGAAGTCTGTGTGCATATGTTCCTTCTTTATTATTATTGTGAGGTAAAAGAAAACGGAGACATAATTTAGCACTTAAGAAAATTTTCTATTAATAGTTAAACAAGTTCCTGCTTTAAAATTATTAGGAAAAGCATTCATCATTCTCTGACTGTGCCTGGGGATTTGATTNTGCATATGTTCCTTCTTTATTATTATTGTGAGGTAAAAGAAAACGGAGACATAATTTAGCACTTAAGAAAATTTTCTATTAATAGTTAAACAAGTTCCTGCTTTAAAATTATTAGGAAAAGCATTCATCGTTCTCTGACTGTGTCTGGGGATTTGATTTACATATCATAGCTTATTAGTAGTTCAAGAAATACATAATATCTTCTGAGGAAACTTTGAGGAGGAACTTTGTAATTCTGAGGAAGTTGCTAAATATTGTTTTCTCTTATGTGACAAAATCGCTGATATGGGATTAAGCTATACGGTGATGATGCATTATTTAAAGAATAATTGAGATGTCTGAATTGCAAACCCAGTCGTTCCTTAAAGTTAATTGCATCTTCCTTAAAAACCTGTTTACAGAACTCTATTTGAAAAAATGTTTGTATCAATATAAAAACTTCTCAACAGACCTTTAGATAGGTCTTCTGATTCTTTTTCTTTATATATATATATATATATATATACATTTTTTTTTTTCTCAT
>VZRU01009540.1:665785-680925 GCA_013398155.1 Pedionomus torquatus | reverse complement strand
GGTGGGGCGGGGAGGGGGGCGCGCAGGAGGGCCCCGGTGGCGGTGCCGCTGCAGCCCCGCGGGCAGGCAGCGTGCCGCATAAACAGCTTATTCCTGACAATTAATTGCTTGTGTGGCTCAGCCACCTTGTCAAATAGATTGATTTTCTGAGGCGGCCTGTCCCAAGGGGGTGTTGGACGGGGGTCTTGCCGTTCAGCACACGCTGGCCTTGGTGTCTCTCCTTATCGTGGCTTTTCGGTGCGGCTGTATCTGAACGCGTTATCTTTAACCACAGATGAACATCGAACGAGCACATGGAGTTCCAGCCGCTGATCCTCGGAGAATCCACGTGTGACAGAAAGGATGGATAATCTTTTGGCCCGGCTCCAGCCCGGTGGAGACTGCAGCTGGTTGTTCCAGGCTGATGTACAAAAAGGGCACAGCGTCTATTCTGCTAGGGCATCGCACGACATGTTTTATTCCTTCTTTAGAATACACATGGCCGCACATAGCAGATCTTGCCTAGAAAATATTGTGGTTCTGAAGTCAGAAGTCAACCTATGAGTGCTGGGTTTTGTTAAACAGGTTAGATTCTGATCACAAACATACTCAGGCTCATACCACCTTGAGCTCAATTATGTAAGCAAGTGTTCAGCCTTGTAGGTCTAGGCCCAGCTGGTCAGGATTCTGAAAAATACTCCATAGGACTCCAATGGCTGCAGCCTATCAAGTTAAAAAAGTAATTTTAATCCAAGGTGAAACAATGTGTTTTCTTGATTAAAGGCAAACTAGAGTCTTAAGATAAGCGTTAAATTTAATTAGGTAAGATTATTATAAGATATATATGGCCTTATAGTGTTCTTATATATTTTACGTGAAGCGGAAATAGAGATGTTGCAGGCATGTGATGGCCCAGCAGAGGATGAAACACTGATGCTGTAAAAAAAGATTGGTGACTTGAGTCTCTCTTCCCAAACCTATTTCTATCCATCTATAAATACGTTTGGTGCACAGAGTGCAAAGTTAGGTCACGGTATTACTGCTTCCTCTTCATAGGCATAGATGTTCCTTTGAGTTACTGCTTTTGAGTTCCATCTGAAGCTACAAAGCATTGCAGCCTTCAGCTGTTTCATGTTCATGTCAGTGCTTAAAGTCCTTTCACTCTGCAGTGCCATCGTTGGAAGCATGGGATGAAGATCAGGTGAGCAGTTCTGTTTTGTTGTTGTTGTTGTTTGCCTGGCAGGAACAGGTTTGCCTGGCAGGATGGTTAGGATCCCATCTAGAGTTGAGGGATGGAGTCTTTAATGACCCGTGAGCCCTTCTGTATTGGAGTGAGTGGCTGAAGGCACCAGCAGTTCTTGCCACTGTTGCGTTGATTGGCAATCGGCACTTTTTTTAAGAGGCCAAGGGATTTAGAGAACTTTGTTCCGTGTAATCTTCTATTTAGTCCCCTTCTGCAGGGACAGTCAATTTACTTACGGAGCTATGGACTGGAATTTTTGGCAGTTATCGTTATCGGTGATAATGTCTGTTGGCTTCAGCTCTCCATTTGTGTCTTGCTTTGGCAACTACATTTTATGCTTGCAAGGGTTTGCTAGAATGTTTACTTTTGAACACACTGGTTCTTTTTCTGTGCAGCACAAAAGTAAGCCGTTTTGTGGAAATGCTTGGTATTGGTAGGACGTTGTGCACTTGGAGTAAAGTGCAGTTGTAAGAAAGATTAGCATGGAGAACTGGGATCCTAAGTTCCGGCCTCAGCCCGGCCACGACTTGCTGGGTGATATTAGGCGAGCTACTTGACCCTGTAGTGCTTATCACTCTGTAAACCATGAATCACACGTCCTGTGTACAAGGATGTTTATTAAGATTTTAAGAACATCTTTATGTGAACGTTCCTGGTGCCATGTTACTTTGGTGATAGGGTTTATATTTTGCATAATTGATGACCATATGATCCTCCATGTTTTTCACTACTATATTGATTCCCATTTCTGACAGATACAGACAAATATATATCCTTGGCACTTAGCGTTCCAGTTAAATGCTGTATCACAGCCACATTTTTCAGTGCAGTAATATTAAAAAAAACACCCAACAAACAACCTCAAAAGCAAAGCAAGCTGTCCAGCCAACTGGCAATTAAATTGACATGTTTTTTCTTCTGGAAGGCCATATTTTGAGCTGGCCTCTACCATCTTGAGTGTATGTGAAATAATAATAAAAAAATCACGGTGTAGTTGCTTGGCCAGGCTTTGAGATTGCTTTGTGTTAGTGATGCAATGACCAAAGTTCAACCCAGTAGTTTTATGATATGACCAGTGTGAGTGAGGTCAGGTTCAGGTTACGGTTTCGGTCTCCTGCTGTGTTTGTTTTCTTCGCCACACACTGAAAGAGAATGTGTTGAGAAGTATTTCAGCTATTTTCTCCTGCCCAGCACCCCTATTTCTAGATTACTCTTTTTTTTCTACCTGAACTCTTCTGTGGGACTGGGAGTTTTCCAGCTTTTTTTTTTTTTTTTTTTTTTTCTTCTATGTATTACAGTTCCCCCAAGTTTTGGAAATATCCCTTGCTCATTTTCACTTTCTTCTAGGTGTTGCTTCCCAAATCCTCTTAATTTGGTTTAAGAAGTTAGAAATACCTGTAGCCACCAGGTAAAACAACAGTCTTGAATGGATGAAAATGACAACCGTCTGCTTAGAAGGTCAGTTGTTAGCTGTAATTAAATGTTGCATAACGATACTAGAATATTTTACAAGGTATAAAACTTGGACAGGCAGTACAGAAACCATCTTCCGTTATAATGTTCCCAGTGGCAGCAGGTGTAGGTTTATATAGGACAAAAAGTAAGAATCTGTGTCAAAGAACATCATTTTTGCACTGTTCCTGCCACCGGTTCTGCAAGGACATATATTAATTTTTATTTTATAGCTATCACCACTCAAGGAGATGGATATGAATGCTAGCCAAACATGATTCAGATGAGAACAAGACTAAAAACAGAGAAGACAAACAACATGGCTGTAATATTTGCTGGCTCTCCAGTAATGGCTTACGTAAAATAAAGTTGGTTATCAATTATTCATCAGAGAATTTATATATCAGTAGAAACACAGAGGAGTTCTAGCTATAACTGTACTGAAATTAAAAGGGGAATTAGGTTCATATAGATACCAAACTTCAAGCAGATCTGTGTAACATTAAGACTCCCACTCACCTTTACCACTTCTTTACTGACACACATCCTGTATTCCATTAACCACGTAATTCGCCCCTCGCTGCACTCTTCATTTGTTGTAGCCTCTCGGTTAAATGCACTATTTCTATATAAAGCCCATCATTAGTGAATTTTATTGACAGTTTGCTACTGAACAGCCTAGAGCGGGAGTTGGAGTGACTCAGAGTAGGGAAGGCTGTGCAGCATGCAACTCCCTGTGCATGAATTTGCAGAGATAACAAGGCTCATTCTGATCTTCTGAGTTTAGCTCCGCTGATTTCATGCTTTCCACTGGCGCAAACCAGATCCGTACTGATGTTTCTGGCACCACCCAGGTTAGACTGTGGTGGCGGGTGCTGTGGGTTAGTTGTGGCCTCATTCCTTCTGAACTCTCTGACTGTCTAGGACTAATCCTGGGTGTGAGGAAGAAGACGTTTACCAGCATGGTTAGAAACCTCCCTTCCTGCGCTCCCTTCTTGGCGTGTAGTTTGAGGAAGGCATCTCTGGCCAGAGCCCCTTGTGTGGTGTCACTCGGAGCCGCTGCAGCTGTGGAGCTGTGCAATGCTTTCCCCAGCTGTGTGCAGTAGTGATGTGAGAGGGAGAAGTCCCCTAGCGGTTTTGGAAAGAGTTACTACTTGGCTTCTCTTAAATTTTTTCTGTATCCTTAATGTTTTCTAAAGATAATCTGATTATGTAATCTGGGACAAATACGACCTTTATGTCTAAACTTAAAAATATATTCAAGAATATTGTTCAAGTGTCCAGAATCCTGAGTGTTCACATTTGAGCAGGAAAGTAAAAAAAGATTTTTTTTGGTAATTATGGAGATGAAAGAATCCCACAGTTCAATTTGCAAGTGTAATTCTGAGTCCACAAAAAGATGTATTATCGCTCTTACTGGCATAACTTCCAAAATGAAATACCAACACGAACGCGTATGGATACCATGTTATGAAGAATGTAATTAGAAATAAATGGGAATCGTTGATTAAACTGGTTAATCTTACAATGTATGGAAGCTGTTATTTGGTCCATCACATTTAGTCTTTTAACTGACAGCAGAAAAGGCACAGTTAAAGATGGGGTATGCTTGCTTGTGATTCCTTCCCTGCATATCTTTATCTCGGGTTGTACTAAAATGATTTGATATTTCACATAAGTGCATTCAGAAGCAGCAAAATGCATAGAAGTCGTTTATAATTTTGGTGATAGAAGTTACTGTTAACTGAAAAGCTGATACTACTTGTTGGGAAAGTAGAAATCTGTTTCCTGGGATGGTTGGTACAGAGTGGATTGTTGTCCCGATGCTTTAGTAGCATGAAGGGTTTGTCTCCTCCCTGGCCCTCTCCACCATTTTTGAAACCGCTTCCCTGTAAGGTCCTTTAAATTCTGTCGCTGTCTGATAGACCTATAAGGCTCCTTCAGTCTATTTATTACATCACTGCCAAACTCCACTTGTTTTTTTTTTTTCTTCTTTCAGTTACTTTGTCAGAGAATCCAGAGGGTCCTGTCTGGTTGCTCAGTGTGAGAGCAGAGGGTGGGAGACAGTTTGCAAGGTCACCTCCGCTTGGAGGCAGCTCCAAGGGCCTTCAGCCCTGCCCTTAGCAGCTGGCTTTTAAATGACAAGAGGTTTTGGTGATACAACCCAGGGGAAAGGCCGGCTTAGCGTACAAAGGCTCTGCAGAGCCCTCGTTGGGCAGTGACAAGGAAAGCTGCTCCCTTGCAGGGAAAGCCTTAACGTTTCTCTGAGCACATTATCACTGGCTGCAATGGCATATTTACCTTTGCCTGCTCTGAGATAGGTGCACTTTTGTGCTAGGGTGGGGTGTGATCCTGCTCTGTTGGAGCCTGAGAGCTGGAATTAGGCTGCTCACTACCTGGGGTGCCAGAGGGTGTGAGGTGTGGGTCTGCCACGTCTTGTGCTGCACTAAGTGATCACACGCCAACTTTTAGGCAACCTTGCTAGCAAGGTCTAAAGTAGTCCTATTTCTGTGGCTTAAAGAGTTACTGCTGTGCAGCTGAGTCACTGCAACCTGCTCGGTGCTCACTCATAGCCTTCCTTCACTGCCAGAAATGCCTTAGCACAGGCTATCTTTAAGCTAAGCCTTTCTTTTTTGCAGTCACGAGTGAGTACTGGGTATGGTCATGACACAGGTGATAAGAAATAACGTGTGGAGCCATAGTAACTTCATTGCCTTTGGTTGTACGTGTAACATACTATTTTAAGTATCACTTTTCATCAAAGAGAGAACTTGTTAATTTCTTAATGATTTGACATCTAATTTATTCCAGGGGAGTTCTATACAGGGTTAATCAATAGCGCTAAATTTAAGAAGGAAAGAATAAGTAATTTTTAAGGAATAGCCAAGGAGCATTTTTCTATTTTAAATAAATACATTTTTCATGAAAAGACTTAGCGTTCAGCAGAAAAAGAGGTGAACAGTAAAATTTAGTGGGACAGGGAAAATTCTTTCAATGTTTTCATGTATTTATAGTGTTCAGGTTCATCGATAAATCAAATAAAATCCTTCTTTGTCCCCTAGGTAAAAGATCTGTATTAAACTCAACGCCTCCAGGTAGAGGAAAGTGTTTGAACAAGGCAGGTGGATTGAGGGAAGGGGAAGGCAGCGGCCAGGACCCACAGGACAGTTACAGCCACCCAAGCAGCAGTATTGATCTCTCTTTGACTTGTAGCTGTCAAGCAGGGTTTGACTACTTCCAAGACGAAAGTATTAAAATAGAAGAACATCAGTTAGAAAATGTTGACAATTACTTCGGAAAGGGAAATGTCTAGGAAAGAAGAGAAGGAAGAAAGAGATGCCAGTGTGGATGAAAACTCAGTGAAAGAGGTCAGGAGGAGTTCCAGAGAAGCAGCATGCAGAGGTGGGTTGGTATTTGAACATCCAGGGAATGAGGCAGGGAGGGAACAGAGCAGTATGGTTCCATGATGTACAGTTGCGGGATGAATGGCTGTTAAAGGGAACATACGAAGGTATTTGAAAATCAGGGCTCTGTATAGGCTAGGTTTTGAATTGTGAATTGAAATGATAAAAAGAAAAGAAAGTTTAGTTTCTTTAAAAATGAAGAAAGTAGTTTTAATGGTGTGTTGGAGGACAAAGTGAAAAGTTGCAAGTCTGAAAATGGTAAGTGCTTGCCAGAGCTAGAAACATGACCCTGGCTGGTTGCGCTCTAATACTTAGAGTATTTATGTGACCACATGCTCTTTTTCAGTTAGAATAATGTACTTGTCAGTAACAAACCACTGCTGCACCATGCTACAGTGTGTGTAGGTGTATCTTCAGGTGACTGAAGAAAAAACCTAACTGTTACTGAGGTATAAAGGGAAATTAGTTCAGATGTTTAGTATCTAGATTTTACTTTTGCATTTCACAGCATGATAGCAAAAATGTGGCAGATTTTCCTTGGAAAATTAGGATGCATTCCAGCAGAAGTTGATGCAGAGACTCGGCTTTTTCCTAAAAAATAGCTTCCACTATTCCCCATAGCTCAGTATTTAGAACTTGCAGGATCAGAACCTAACAAGGCATAACATCCTTCTTACTATTTGGTTTTGGGGGCTTTTTTTTTTTTTTTTTTCCCCTTCAGGAAAACAAAACTCTCCATGTCTCTGTGTTAAAATGATTGGAAATGGAACTTGTGGGGGATCTAGCATGTGATTACTTTTTTTAGACAGGATTTTCTTCATAACTGAATTGGACTGAGTCTTTTTTTTTCTCCCAAACCAGATGGTAAGTGATTCAGTACTTTTAGCAGTAGAAAAATGATTTGTTTTCTTTCCTCGGTGGTTGGTGTGAATGTACTTTTCTTTATCTATTTACATATTATGCAAACACACTTTACCAGCATTTAAGTCCATAGTTTACAGTCCTAATCCCTCAGAGAGCCCTGTATAGGCAAGGCCCTACGCATGGGAGGAGCTGCCGTTACTTACAGAGAGCTGTTTGCATGGAACTCATGGCAGGGTTGTAAATCTGTTTGTATTTTTACCTATACACTTACATTTATGACACTGTGCGAGGATGCCATCAGAACCTTAAGTCCACAAAACATTTGAGTAACTGTGAACTTTACTTTTTTTCACCTAACAAAGTCTCTGGGTATGCCTGTGGTCTCTGCTGCTGTGTTGCTGGGGCAGGCTGTAGTCATTGGGACTTTTGAGTTAATGTGAAAAGCTTTATCCTTATAATAGGGTGTTGAGGCAAAATCTTCCTGGTGTGCAGGGGGAGTGAGGGCCTCATTCATGTGACCTTTTGGACTTGTAATGATGCTCCTAGGGGGACTTCATAAGGGATTCCAGTAGTGGTGAGAAATGTTTGGGAGTGTATTAAAAAAAGTTGTCACACACGTACTTGATCTCTCAAGGTTATCTGCGTTTGTATTTGCTTGTGTATATGCAATGTTAAAACTGAATGCTACGTGCAGTGCTGTTCCTTGTTTTGTGCTAAATAAAACATACATGTAAATCGTACATACACTGTGTCAGCATGTGGGTATTTGAGGCAGAATGGAAGGATCTGAAGCTGATGGTAGACTACATTATAGGGAGTACATTATAGTGTCCAACCACCTTCTTACACAAGAAGGTACCAGCAGGTGCCCAAGTAGCCTCACAGTTAAGAGCTGTTTTGGAAATTATCAAATTATGCTTTTACCCTAGTTTTGTCTGAGAAAATGTTGAATGCATAGAGTTGTAATGACGCTTTACTGAGATGATAATATTCCGCTTCAAAAATAGTGGCCAGTTTCTCTGTTTACTGGCTGTACACAGTTGGAATGACATTATTCAGTTCTCTCCTTGGTTCTCGCCTCGTCTACACAGACTTCATTTGAATCACTGGGGGTTTGCACACAGAGGAGCTGGCCCCTTGCCTTGTTTTCCAAGTTTACCAGAGTTGAAACCCAGTTCTTCGCATCTCCCACTTGAAAAATACGACAATCTTGCTTCCTTCCATGAATTCTAGAGAGGGAAAATAGATATATGAATTAGCATCAGAAATATTGCGCTGTGAGATGTCAAGTTTTTTCCCACTCAATTAAATTATTCAGTGGAAGGGTGGCAGAAGACGGCTCTTGAAACTAGCATTGTTTTTTTGTCGTAGGTCAGCAGTCAAGCTGGGGTGATTCACCATGCTTCTTATTTGTGTAATAAGTTACTTTTCCCTTTATGCAAGGGGAATTGTTTGGGGGAGTTTGCCTCTTGGGCTATGTGGCTGTTGATGTGGTCAGGCAAGGTGGCAGAAAACGGCATCTGCAGAAGGACCCACCATCCTGTGGGAGGCTGCTGCCTGGGATGGCGTGTCTGTCCCCTCTGGGGTCAGATCTGTCCCCTCTGGGTCAGATCTGCCTGCTGGGAGGAACACGAGCTTGTTTGGTTGGCGCTCCCTGTGTGTTACATACCAAGGACATACCTCTGGACATACCTCATCATGGTCACTAAGAGTCACGTTTTTTTACAACTAGGAATTGCTTTATTACATTACCAGAAAGAAACAAAATGCTAAGCAATGGTTCTAAACTTCTAAAAGCTTTATCTGTAGAAGAGCGGAACAATAGCTCCTATGGCGCTAAGACTTGCGTTCTCTCAGGCTGTCGCTGTGCTCGCTCTTGCGCTCGTAGTTGCCTCCTGGCAGAGTGCTTCCCAGTGCCACAGTTCCTGGTGTCCCCTGGCACCTGGCTGCGTGTCCCTCACTGGCCAGGTCTTGCAGTGGGAATGGCACCGTGCCTGGGAGCGTGGCAGTGGTGGTGACATGTAGAGCAAATGAAGAGAGTCCAGGAGAAGTTAAACCAGATGATGGGTCAGTCATAGAGAAGGGGCAAAATCTGCCCTCAGTGTGGAGGGCTCTGAAAAAACAGGGTTGGAAACCAGTTATTTATTACCTTCTGTGAGCCCCAGGGAGTAAATACTGTGGAGAAAATGTGGCTCAGAGCTTTGAGGACTAAGTAATTGCTGGAAGCTCTAGATTACTTAGGACATAAGCATGCATGTATAAGCACTGGAAGTACTGAAGAGAGTTTCTTAGTTTCAGTTAATAATAGGGCACGTTGTGTACCGTTTGTTTGCTTGATTGGTTCATTTTATTGTGTCTAAACACACTGTAGAAACAATTTTGTCTTTTGTTCAGTGTTACTCAGCTGGCATACTTCTGTAAATCCAATTAATTAAGAGGAATAAGTAACGTGCTCTGGTCAGTCTGCGCACCAAGGTCCATTTAAAATAAAGGCCAGCGAGGGCTGTGGCGGGACCGCGAAGGAGTGAGAAGGGCATCAGCAGAGATCGTGTGTGCAGTGGAACGGAAACCTCCAGGCCGTGCGTGCCGCGGGCACAGCAACTCACTGGCAGTGTGAGTTGCCTGAGAAACAGGAGTTCTGCTCTCCCATGTGTGCTACGGAACTCGGGCTGCACTGATCTTAGGGGAAATGACGTTGTTTTGCACTAGGGCGAATGAGAGCAGAATCTGGCTAACACTTAATAGCTTTTTGTATTTGGGGCTGGATAAAGTAGCTGTGTATGAAAATAATTGTGCAAGCGTGACTCCTAAGTGACTTATAAAAGGCGGATTCAATATTTAATTGTTGGAAATACAAACTGTTTGGCACACATCTTCTGGTTTGGCTGAGCTGTACTTGACCTGTGACAGAGAGAGCAAAGGTGATTTGAAGTCCTGGGATCCGAGGGGCCAGTCTGTAATGCCACTCAAGGCAGAATCAGTGTATTGGCTGCTTTGTGATGACAGACGCTTATTTTGTGTACAAAACCAGTTGATTCATTATCTTTTATTTCCATTATCTCATCTCAGTCTTTATGTGTGAATCTGAGCTATTTTACTTCCAACTAGAATTAAAAAAAAAAGGGTTTAGATAACAACAAGTTGGTTGTTTGGATATAAAGAGATTCTGATGTAACCAAAATGATAAATTTGGTTAAATCTATGTGCAGAATCTGAAAACGTGGTGGGAAATCTAACATGTTGAGTAACCTTTTTTCTGCTCTGTGCCCTGCATTTTTTGCAATACTTTGACCCATGCCTTGGAAAAAAGAAGGTGTAGCTCTTTGAATATAAAAGAGATAATTCCAAGCAATCACATGGTTGTAGCTCAACACACTGTCACTCCTCGGCTGTGCTTCAGGAACAAGGAACTTCAGGAACTCGGCTGTCATGCCCTGTGGTGACATGATACCTGTTGGTGTAAGCCGTCTTCGTGTTTTTAAATTCTTAAAATGTGGTAATCTCCCCACAAGTGATTGGCTGTCCTTATGCCTAGAAATGTGATCATTCAAACTCCTGAAAGTGAGAATGTTTTTCCTGAGGATGGGATTTAAAAATGCTTTTACCTCTCAAAGAGCCTCCAGATTTTGATAAAGTAAATATTACTTACACAACCCCTTTTTTGTTTGTCGGTTTGGTTTTTTTCTTTCTCCTTCTGCCATGTGAAAGTGACAGTACAAGTGTGGATGCTGTGGAGAGACATCCAGTTTTGTTGAGGCAAAAGTGGGAGCCCAGAGCTGCTGGGGTATGTCTGAAAGTACTTCCTGGCAAAAGTTGTGCTGGCTGAGAATGAGTAGCTCCCATCCAGTTGACATCACTGGAAGATGCACACATGAAGTGAAAGTAGTATGTGGCCTTTAAGCTTCTGTTCCTGTGGTACATGAGGTTTTATACTACACAGAAATAAAACCATTCCCTTTTCTGGGTAATTGAGATTAAAATGGGTATCTGTGGTCTATTCTGGTCTGCTCTGTCTGCAGTCTGCCTCCAGGACTTTAACAGTGGTGTGTATGCACAACAAGGAGGCTGTTTGGATGGAAACACTGTGATGCAGGATTCGTTAACTGATGATATTTGATAGTTTTTAAAGAGATGAGTACCACAGTTGCTGCTCATCTAGATCATAGCAATATCTTGAGAGAATGTGTTCAACAAAGTGAAATGCTCTCTGAAATACTTGCTATTGGGTTACTTATCCAAAAGCAGTTTTTTGCCCTAAGTCATACAGAAAATTAGATTTTCTTCTATTTAAGTATATGAGGAGTAACTGTGAAAATTGTTTGGGTTACATGGATGTGAAATAAGTGTTACCAGTTGAAATTCAGGCCCAGTCCTTTTTTTGTGTGTTTGACCAAAGGAAGGAGCATTTCAATTTTCTCTTGCTGATTGAGCTCCTCTATGATCTTGTCTAATATACAGAACCACTAAACCATATCTAGAATATGATTTCTCTTGTGCCCTACCACGCAGAGAAATGACACAATCAAGTTCCCCTGTTGTGTGTGTCTCCTCCCTTTGACTGTTTGTCCTTTCAGATGCAGGCTCTCTGGGATGGGAACTGACTGTCGCTGCGCCCGAGCCGGCGAGCACTGCTGAAAGACAGAGAGCAGTCTTTCCTTCCACTCTGCTTTCTAGGTGAATCCAATGAAGCAGATGGATTGCATGAGGAGTCCTGCGTTGCTCTGGCTGGCACCAAGTGCGGCTGGATGCATCAGAAATCCCAGAGCTGCTCAGCTCTAAGCCCTGTTTACACATCTACAGCACCAGTCTCCAGGGAACTGAGGTTGCTAGATTGGAGGATAAGAGTTGCATTAAAAGTCCAGTCCCTGAGGGTTTAGGAGAGATAGCAGAATAAATACATCTTGCTTTTTATGTTACATGGCACGGGACTTGTTCTTCCTTACAGATGACTTCCCCAGTGTAGCCTGCTGCTCTGTGATTTCTCCTAAAGCCTTGATTTGACAGTAGCCTCTGGTGGGCTGTGGGCCAGCAGATCCCCATAGCAGCAGGCCCACTAGTCTTCCTGCAGAGAGCTAAAGGAGTTTTGGAGAAATTGAGTGATAAAAAATTTGCCACTCTCTTCTCTGGCAGTTCCCTGGATTTGAAGCGTCCCTGGGCAGCAGGCTGGGGCGAGGGGAACAGTACTTGTCTTTTAGACGCTTAGGACTGCTGATGTTAGGTGATACAAGAGTTGGGTTTTTTGAGAGGAGAGTTGTATGTGAGGGAGAAGCATTGCTGTCAGGTGAACTGAAGGGGTACCACTTTGACCTCCTGGCGCACAGGGCAGGCTGAGGAGAAGGAATAAAACTGGCAGAAAGAAAATCCTCTTAATCTGGGAGATGTCAGTTTGGTAGTTACGTAGCTTGCTGCTGCCTGCCTTGCAAGGGGCAGATCATTCACGACAAGGCATGGCAGAGTGCAGAATGCTTAGGGCTTTGAGGTGCTGACAAGCTGATACCACCCAGAATAACTGCAGAGAGCACGGTTGTGTCCAACAGGAGGTACAGTTTAAGAACTGAAAAAAACTATTATCCAGCGTGTCACCCTTGAAGATGACATGTGGCATTACATGCTGAAACATAAAGTCCCTCGTTCTCTGCCTCTCTAGCAGCTCCATACATGCATTCAGCTTCTTAGTGTGAGCCACAAGGCGAGAATCGGTGTAGCACAGGGGTGGGAAGAGCTGTGGGGTTCCCCGGGCCAGCTGGATGTGCAGCAGCCTTTTGACCTAAGAAACACTGGAGCACCTGGGTGGCTGTGCTGGACTGGGCAAAGGGCTGGAGCAGGCAAACTGTTAAGGCATAGAGATCTCCGGGAAGACTGAGAGTGGAAGCAATTTCGTGGGTCGGAGAAAGTGTGGGACTGAAGTAGGAGAATGCAAGAGCTGTTCACTATATGCCTGCTAAGTGGGGAGCAAGAAAGGATTTTACTCCGTGGATGGAGCAAGGAGTGATGGATTGGGTAGAGAAGAATCTGGTTGGGCTGTGGGATAATTGTACAATATACCCAGACCTTACAATTTATCCCAGGCCAGATTGGAAATATCTTGTTATTCTTCAGTAGTGCTTATAAGCATCTAGTAGTCACAGTGCTGGGTACCGGACCCACTGCCCAGGGCGCTGACAGTTTGCCCCCTCTTGTTTGTCACACACACCTGCAGATGTAGCACTCTTCTTTTGGAGAATACAGCATTTTCATGTCCTGTGAAACAATGCTTCTCTTCTGCCATTCTCATGGAGATGTGGTGTGATGATATCACTTCCTAGTGAGGGGCTGGTGAATCATTTTGTTGGTGTTCATGAATCACTTCTTTGCTACCAGTTTCTGCACTGGTTTTAATATAATTTTCCAAAAGCAAAAATCTCTTTCACTTTTTGTTAAAGAGACAATACTGGGATTATTTTATTGTGTAACGTATGGAACCCAAGCTCTCAGCATGCTGCAGAAAAGCTCTCCCAAATCTGTTTGCGGAGCTGAAGGTATTGCCACCTACCCAGTCAATGCTTTCCCAGCACTGGAGAGCTAGCACACAGCTGAGTGGAGATAGAGAGTGTAGGTGTTTGTATTGTAGGGTCTGGTGGATAGTCCCATAATTTAGCTTAAAGCCCTGCTGTGGGTCTGATAAACTTTTACATGGGAGCAGAAGTGCTCTGAGCTGTCATGACTTGGTGTGCAAAGTTCTGCTGTGAGTTGAGAGCCTCTGATGGTTCACTGCCTGCCTAGAAAGTATAACTGGTTGTTCAGCTTTGCACCTCAAGTGGTGCAAGGAAGGCAGGAAGCAGAAGTAGATCCCTCAGAATTTCCTTGGGGAAATTGTCCAAGGGAAGAACAGGCAGCAGGCTGTGTTTGTGTTGAGGCAACATCAAAGGTCTTTGACACGCATCATCTTATGTGTTGGCATGTGGCTTTTTCCTGGGGAAAAAGGAGTTATGTGTGGTATGAATATGATCTTTTGAGGGTAAAGGCAATTGGGGTTTATTGTTGGCAAAGCCTGAGGCTGTTTTAGAGTTGCCTTCATGGCAGCACTAATATTCTGGCAACCAAAGGGTCAGGGAATTGCATGGGAAGCACAGAGGCATCTTTGCCCATTGCCTTGTTTGATGGACCAAGTGTCCCTCTGTCACAAAGACCCAACCTATTTCTCTGACCGAGCACAGCACAGCACTCACCATGTTCAGTAGAATTTTAAAATGAATCTTCTTTGGAGAAGGTCGATGTGCCATGTAGGACATGGCCTGTGTGTGGGCAGCAGCTGACAGATTCCCAACAGGCTTGTCAGAAATGACAGCACCTGCCTGTGGACTGCATTAATGCAGCGATACCAGCCCAAATGGGAAGTGTTAATGGTACTGTGTGCCCCGTGTGTTCATATTCATAGTCCCTCCCCACTATGAGGCGCGCCGTGTAAATGTCTGGGTGGATAGTTACATGTGTTAGGATAATGATACCAGATACCATTCAGTTCTGAACTGCCAATGTGTGATTATTGCAATAGAAAGAACACAGCGCAGAAGATTCCTTAAGAGTTGTGCAGCTGTCAGTGGCATAGGCAGGTAAGGAGGTAACCAGCCTAAAAGATTTCTCATTCCAGAATTACTGCCAAGGATCAGATCTTCTTGACCCCATTGCTGGGAAGCTCTGTTCTCACATTTATGGTGTGCCTACATGCCAGAGATTTTCCTGTTTCATTTCTCTTTTGTGATGAGTAGAATCACTTTAATTTGGGTTTTTGATATTTTTTTTTTTTCCCAAGAAAGGTTATTTGGCTTTCTGCCCATGTTAAGCTAAGCTGTTAGTGCGTTTCATGTATGTTATTAGCACTCTGTAACAGGATGTTGGTTTGTGCCCAGTAGGGATTCTCGAAATAGCCGTTGCTTCACCCTCTCTCTAAGCTTGTCTGCGGTGCAAGCCACTTCATTTTCTATGTGGTCCACCATCAGCCTTCTGGTATAAATTACTTGCCTTTGTAACCCACAGCCTGATCTTTTCTTATTCTGTTCAGTGGAGCTACTGGCCATTGAGTTTAGCTGATCAAGGTGGTGTTAAGAGAATACCTGTGAGAATTTCCTAGCTGCATGATTTGTGCTTGTTTTGTAAGTTTTAGAAGGCTGATTGGTTCCCTGCTGCCTCAATCTCAAATGCGTGACCTTGGAAATCAG
>VZRU01009540.1:655503-665747 GCA_013398155.1 Pedionomus torquatus | reverse complement strand
GATGTTTTTTTTTTTTTTTTTTTTTCATTTGCAGTCCCTGGAGGATTGTAGTTGTAGCATTGCCTTGTGACTATGCTGAATTCAGAATCAGAGCCCAGCTGGAATTCCCAGACCAAAGGATACAATGGCTACTACTAACCATGGTGCCTTTTTAATGCTTTTTTCTAAACAATTTCTTTTTGCATTGTATATGGTCAGTTGTTTGGGGAAAAAAAAAAAGTTATTTCTTAGGTACCTATTAAAATTAAAGAAAATGGTGGGTCCACTTTCCCCTTGCACTTTCTTCTTCCATTTGCTTTAGTGTTGTAAACTGATCATCTCTTTCCATTTTTATGGGAAAACATTTAAGTAGTGCACCATTTTATAGACAAAGGAAGGGAAAATCCAACAACCTTATACTCTGTCAATAGGAGCTCTCAGTCTAAGCACTGCAAAATTAGCAAATATGAAATGTAGGCCAACAGCTAAGGAGAAGAAGGGGTGAAGTTACAGATGCTAAAGACAGGATGAGATTGTTCGAAGGGGCAGGAGGAAGGACAGAGGGTGGTTGGCAAGATAGACACAATTATATGTCTTGGCTTTACTACTGTTGAATTTGAGTGTTATCCCAGTTTTAGGGAGATACAACATCCAAAGTGCTTGCAGGAAGCAAGATCTTAGCCCAGAGGGTGGCACAGGATGAGGTTGAAAGCACAGAGAAGAAAAGGAGACAGGCAAGGATAAGAGGAATAAGAAAAGTAGAGGGAGTGAGTGAGTCGGAAAGAAGAAAAGCAGAGGGTTGGGAAAAGCCTGGGGAAAGACTGCATGAATGCAAACTGGGCTCTTGAACAAAATCAAAAGGAGTTTGTGCCTGGCACAAGAACTTGAATTTGACCTGAAAGTAGAGAAAATTACAGCAATTCTGCTGTGTGTTAGGTAAGCATTTTGAATTTCAAGCTTTGTTTTGCCTCTGGAGTCCTCAGTCCTGCACAGTCCCATTACAGCAGTGCTGGGCAATGCAGGTTTTATTGAGAGTGAGTTCCTGTCCTTGGACAGCTGCACTGCTTGTGCATTTTTATTAGAGGCTGTCCCCAGAGTGAAGGTGTGCTGGTTGAACTAACATCAGCAGCTTTTTTGGAGAGCAACACTGAATTTGCCATAGGCACAACCCTGTAGCGTTTTCCCCATCCAAGCATTGGGACTGCGTGTGGAGAGCTCAGCTTGATGAAATGTGGGGCAGCTGAAGGACAGACAGGCTATTCTGGTGCTTGCTTGACTGCAGGAGTAGGGGGAGGTATACCTGTGCAACGTGGGGAAACACTGGGGCTCACTGAAACTTCAGAGAAGAGCTCTGATTAGAAGGTGCAGATGTGACACTTTAGAAAGGGTGATATACTGACAGAAAAAAAAACCAAAACCAACCTAGTAATGAGCTGAGCAATTAGCTTATTTTTCACCTTTCTAGATACTTAACAGCTAGAGGTTTAAAATTAATCTAGAAGAAGTTGGAGCACTAATTTGAGGCTGTTAAAGTTTTCCTGATCAATTTATGGTACTCTTCTGGAGGAGAAGTATCTTACTTCAAGTTAGCTTGGCCCTCACTTTATTTTTGTTATAAGTCAATTAATTGCTATTTTGCAATTATAGATCACAAACCCTCAACAAATCTGAGAGTATTTACTTACGTCTGTCTTACATGTCTTCCTGTTTTTTTTTAAAGGTGAAGGTGTATTAAAAAAATAAAGGAACTTTGGTGGCAGTTTGTTGGAGTGAGGAATCAAAGCTGTATTTTCAGCACATCTTGGTAATGTACATGAGTCCCTAGAATGTATCTGAAATTTTATGCGTACTTTAAGGTTTGCTCTTGTTCCACATGTGTCTTTTCCTCTCTTCAATCATCATTTCAAAGATGCAGAAGAACCCCAGCTGAGCATTTCTCCTTTTCCCACCTGTGCTTGGGCATGAAGAAGAATAACATTAGCGCACAGAGACTGTGACTTCCTCTTGGATGCATCTGGACCATTTTATTGAGCAGTCCACTGCGCCTGTGATCAGTCTGAGAGCAGCTGATGAGGAGCATCGCCAAGATACGGTACCGGGCTGCTGATCAATTCTGTGTCTGGCAAAAGACTTGAAAAATTAGATTAATGAAACATCACTGTCATAAACCACAGCCTCACCATGATGACATTAGGGCAGCCATGCCTGTACAAAGTGTCTTCACAAGTAATCTCTCACTCTCTGACAAATCTTTTCTTCTTGAAGGTAACTGTGGGTGGTCTTCCTTTGTCTAATTTCTGTAAAGTCGGTACATCACTTTCTAGTTATGCAGCTGATACTCGTGTTTATATGAATGGTTATTTAAAAAAAAAGAAAGTTCAGATGTTTGTTGTTTCATTTCAACATAAATCAAACTTTGTACTCACATAGCAATTCTAGTTTAGCCCCAGGAATAGCTTTAGTATTGCTAAGTGTCTGGAGAGTATTGACTACAGAGACATGATTTTAAGCAGGCTATAATAGTTTCTACAGCTGTTAACAGTTCGCAGAAGAAAGGCAGTATTATTCATCGGTGTTTAAAATGTGCATGACTTGCATTGCACAGAAGTCAGATTGGGAGAATGTCAGAATTTTTTTTTTTTTTCTGAAATTCTGCCAGGAAAGTCTTCAATAACTGGAGAAATTCTTTTCACTGGTGAAATCAACATGCAGCACATTGTGTTATTATAATTGCTTATAGCTCACCATGAAAGTTGTCTTTGTATGTGTGGATGTACGGCTTGTACTGTTTTGTTTTTATTTATTCTGCATTCTTTATTATAATGTTCTTTCCTTTTTTCCAGACCAGAAAGATTGTTATTGAGCCTTCCACAAAGCTGAAATAATGCTGTGTGTTAAAAAAATGCTAACAATCTGAAGAAGTTATAAAAATTTATAAGTTGACTGCATACTTTGGAGATTTCTGCATATTTTAATATAAATAGGTAATGCAAATGTTTGTTCTTTGCATTTAGAGGTGGGTCTCTGTTTTCTAAAGGTCTTGTATATAAATTTGATTCTTACAATTACATTAGAACAAAACCAGTATTTTTTCAGATTGTATAATAGGAAAATGTATTTGCAAAAGACAAAGAACATACATGGTTATCTCTGAATGTCATATAGTCATGAAATTTGACAGAAATAGTATCAGTTACTTGAATTACTTCATTGAGTGCATTTAGGGGACTGCCTGTTGCAGGCAGTGGAGCTCCTTCCATTCAGTTTTGTGGGTCTTGGGTTGGCCCGCAATGAAAAAGACCGTGCTGCAGCTTACTGAGAAGTAAGAGGAAATTGTTTCTTTATAGGTAGTATGAAGTTCGAGAGTGTACTGGCAGAAGTTGCATAGAAATTCAGTCACAGAAAATCCCAGAAATCACAGAAGATGAAGGAGTTGTCTCAGATGAATTTGGTGTTAGCGATAAGCTCGAGCTTTATTTGTAACTAAAGTAAAAACAAAGAAAGGAAGAGTAGAAAGAGGTGAAAGGGAAGAGGTGAGTGACAGAGTACTGGCAGGTGAGCAAGGACCTAAAAGACAGTTTGAACTAAGACTAGTCAAAAATGGTAACAGTTATGATCCACTGGAGGTGCTGGTTGGGTAAATACCTGAAAAGACAGGCTTCAAGGTGTTTATTGGCCTGTTGGAGGTGCACGATGTGAGTTTTGGGTGCTTGTACAGTGTAGAAAGGGTTTGTTAAGTTTCACTGAAGGAGTATGGGTGTCTGATGCTTCAAGGCGATTTCTCCCCAAGCAAGTATAACAGCGACTAGGAGCAGACCTGGGGAGCTGGAGCTGTAGTGAGGACCCCTGGACTGCGGGCAGTTGGTGTGCTTTGCCTCTGCTGCCAGGGACCTCTTCTAGCTGAGTTCTGTCTGAGTTCAGTCTGCACGCTTGGGGACTGCTCTGTGATGCACAGCAAAGCACAGTGGTAAGTGGGGTGATTGAGGGGCTGGCTTCAAAAGCACACTGCTGCTCCAAACGTGACCACTAATGTAGATGCACCCTGCCAAACTCTAGAGCAGGAGTGGGGACACAGGACAGGCTGGAGGGAATACTCAGCATGCACTAATTTATATTACAGGTGGTGGCAACATGTGGAGCAGAGAGCAGTGAAAGCCTACACCTGAAGAGGTCACCGGGAGCTATTGTGCAAGGTAAGCCCTCCAGGAGAGAGAAAAGGAGAAGGATTGATGCAAGGCTGCATAGGTGTGTCTAAAAACCTAAAAAAGATGCAGTCCCCTTAACATACAACTTGGAAGGAGGATTGTGGGGTTATTATGTCCAATGAAACAATATTATCCAGTGAGGAATTTCACTCCAGAAGGGACGAAAATGCTTTTTAGATGTGTGCAACGTGAAGTTAGCTAAAGATTTGCAGTGTCTGCCTTCAGGATGAAGAATTCAGTATTTCAAGATGAATTCTCTCCTGATGTATTGCCCATGAAATTTTGATAGGGCTAGGAGCACTTTGTACCACCAGCTCCTTTAAGAAGTGTGCAAAACTAATGTGCAAAATTCCCAGGTTTTCAGTGCAAAGTTTTTATAGATCTTTTTCTCAATACATCTTGGCACATGCTTTGCTGTGTTGAAAGGCCTCCTTGGTCATTGTGACCAGTGCTATGAAATAAGCTGCTAGCTGGTGGTTTGCTCTGGAGAAAACTGTTTATAATTTTCAAATACAGCTTTCCAAATGGAGTCACTACGGTAAATGAACCCTTTTAAACTTGCACTCAAAAACCCAAATTCAGTTTAGGAAACACGGTTGATTCTTCAGTCTTTTGTGAGTCATTCCACTGTGACATTCTCTGGAGTCGTTCATTTTTGAGTGTTAAAAATGACTGGTTAGTAATGGGGAGTTATCATAGATGTTTCCACATTCCCTGTCAGCGCGCTGCTTCCTACTGTATTTATTCTCACCGAGCCTGTTATATAACAGTACCGTTCTACAGAGTGGAGGCACAGAGAGACTCAGTGACGTAGGTGAGTCTGTGTAAGGAAATATGTTGCAGGACTTATCTTGGGCTTCCTGAGCTTATGATGTTCAGCCGCTGGACTGGTGTTCCTCTTGTTCTGCAGCACAGTTCAGTTCCTTTCTTGCTGTGGCTTTTGGGTGCCCCATCTAGCCCAGCCATCAGCAATCAGGTGAGTCTGAATGTTACCAGAAAGCTGACAGGATTCTTAGCTTTAGTGACAGGATTGTGTCACATAATGTGATGATGAGCGGAGACAAAAGTGTTTAGTACTTAAATATAGCAAGTTGATGTATACCAGTACTTTGAAAACAAGGAAAGCAAAAAATCCTTGCTACAAGCAGTGGGCATACGCAACAGTTCAGCTTTTGAGCTTTGCTAAAATGATTTGCTAATGAGATTTTGGCTTAGGAAAGACGATGAAATGCACGAGCAGAACACAAATGTCTTTACTAGACCTTGTTAATAGCTGTGAAGATAAATTCTAACAATGTTAGGATTTTCCAGGCCTTTTTCAAAATGAGTGTGTTGCCTCACTACATACGCTGATTGTTGTATGTCTTTGTCCAAGAACAGTTGGCCTAAATTGCTTCTGAGCAATATTTCCTTGGAAGCTCTCAGACAGCAAAAGGCAATGCAGAGAAATTGTAACGAATCTCTACTTAAAAACTGGCCAAGTTCAATTTGCAAAGTATGTAGATTTTTATTTTTATTCTTTTTTTTTTCTTTTCCTGAGGAAAGGCAAAAGAGGGCAATAGGTGCAGGATGTGGAGGAAAGAAGCAGTGCCGTGACCCTACAGCATTTCTGCATGTTGAGTCATGGAGTGACATTTAAACAATTCTCACTGCACCCAATATGAAAAACTGTGATGCAGGTCAAATTGCTAGCCACGTTCAGAGAGAGATGAGAAGGAAAAGGTCAAGGCAGTTAACCACAGGTAGCCTTTCCTGCATTTAGTATGTTGAAGGAGCTTACCAGTGAGCCAAATGGGTCTTTAATGCTTCCCCCCCCGCCCCTTTCTTTGAGGGAATGAATGGATCTGGACTTTCCAGCTTGAGATCTGGTGGTTTCCACACCACAGTGATTCAGCCAGCATGAACTCTCAACCAAATCCTAGTTTGTTTCCTGGTTTTGTTTTTCTAAAACATTTTACATTTAGCAGGGTATAAAGGCCTCCCTACTATGTGGTGTAAGGAGAGCCATGTCCTTGTACTGGTTAGCTCTCAAAGGACAGTTCTCTCTGCTTCTGAAAATGTTGCAACCCAAGCAATTGAAAAAGAATCACTGAATTTTGACTAAAACTAAGACCGAATACTTACTTTTTGATGCTGTGTGCTTAAGTGGCACTTACTTCAAGGTCTAGTAAGGTCTGATTTTTATTTAAGAAATATGCCCTGCCTGAAATGTTCTGAGGTTTAATCAGTGTGTTATTGCATAGAAAACTTATATACATTTGTTTAGTTGCTAGATAAATAGTATTGACAATTATTTCAAGAGATAGTAGGTTGTTAAATTAACATGAAGGGCTTGTTCCTTTGCCCTGCTGGATGTTTTTTGATGACTAAGTTCTCGGGGGCACCCTTTTTGGCAGTATTCTGGTGTTTGTCTCTGTTATTGTGTAAGTGGTAGGCTCAGTAAGCTTGGCTCTGGAGTTTTAAACACCAAGAGAGAGATGCCAGACAAGCCTGGGAAAGCCAAAATAAATTATACTCTGAAAATTTTGAACATAAAGTGTTATTTCAAAAGTTCATACATTTATGCAGATAACATTAACCCAAATGATACATCATATGAGCAAAGAAAATATTGCTATAATAGGTTTGAAACCTAAGATGGAAAACTATTACAGTTTACCTCTGTGAAAACCCAGTAGTATTCCCTTCACACTCTGTGACTTCTTGTTCAGCAAAGAGAAATACTGATATGCACAGGTTTATTTCAGAGTCCCCTTCGTGCAGTGACCCCCATTGTCTGCTTGCTTTCTTACACTAGTCTCTTATATTTCCATGATTTTCTCCCTGTACTTCAGTAATTTGTCTTCTATCTCAGATTCTGCATGGGTTTCCTGAGGCAAGCTAGTTGTGTGGGGCCATCCTTCTTTTCAAATATCAGTACTTTCAAAATTATTTAAAATGCAAGACATAGGTGTATGGGTATGCTAATAACACTACAGCTGGTTAACAAATGTTCAGAAACTGCAGTGTCTGAACTAAGGTTGTCTTTGCAGTGGAAGTTTGGCCTTGTTGTGCTTGTAGGGTACGATTTTTTTTTGTTGTTGTTGTTTTTGTTTTTGTTTTTTTTTTTTTTTTTACTTTGTAGCACAGCCTTAGAGTAAAGCAATCAGGTGGGAGCTGATGCAGCCATTGCTATGTGAATTGGGACTTGAAGAGTGGTTGTCTGTTCACCCCCACATGGCACTAATACTGTGTTATCTTGGCCAGGTAGAGTCTGGTCATAGTGCACATACTGTATGTGGAGCCCATAGGGGAGCAGATAAGTGTCCTTGCTGCTGTGGCTTTGGAATCATTGTTGATAGATTGCATTGCTGAAGTCAGTGATATAAGATCAATGTGACATCCATAATCATCTCTGAAACCTCAAGATTTTCACGTTTCAGAATGCAAAACACAACCATCTTTTTGTACTCCATTTTCTAATGTGACTAGCTCAGTTTTAATGTCTTGTCCTGGAGTGGGAAGCAAGTGCTGTGCCATACATGGAGCAAACTATATGGTATCTCATATTCAAATACATGGTTTTCTTCCTGAAGAGGGCAAAAAAGAGAAATTATTTCAGCTAACTGAATAATTCAAACACAAGAATTCTTCCAGAGTATACAACCTTCTCTTCTACTTGCATCATGTTCATGATGCAATTGCTGTTCTCTGATATTTATGTGCCTCTGAAAATTTCAATTGCTGCTTTTTAACTCCGTGGATTGATGTGAAACAGTGTTTTGTGAGCCATCATTAATCATGGTGTTGGCCTAGTGGGGCTTGGGTGCCCTTGTTGTAGTGTTGGTGCTTCTGTTTGGATATGTTTGTCTGTTTGCTCAGGCACTTCCAAAATAAATGTTCCTGAGCAAACATAAACTTCAGTTTCCCCAAAGATGGAAAATGCAAAGCTCAGACACTTTCTTTAAGTGCATTTGCTGGTACAACTCAATTGCACAAATGTGTGCAGGTGGTACAAAAGAAAGGGGCACAAAGAAAGTTTGCAGTAATGGAATGGAGGAAATAGTCTGCAGAGCAGACTTTAGCTCTTAAAGGGTGCTGAGCTCTTTCTCTACTCAGAGACGCTTGTGCAGAATTTTCATACACATCGAAGATGAAACTTATTCTTAGTGAAGTGTTGGAAGGGTCACTGCTCTGTGACCTGCATCCCTCAGATAGCTTTTTCAGTCTTGTAGCTGTTAGCAGGTGGTTCCCAATCTTAAAACTGCTGTTACCTGCTCCAACAGATAAGGTTGGTATGGAATACTGTAGTGTGTGTGATGACTGTTCACTGTGACTGGTTCGTTCTGCTGATATCAAAAGATGTTTAATGCCTTTTTGCTTCCCTCATTGATCTTAGGACTCAAACTTCTAAGCATTAACTGACTTTCTTTTTCATGTATTGCAAAACTGGGGATTTCACCAAAGGGGAGTGTTCAAAGCTGTTTTTAAGAAACCTGATGTTTGCATCAGGTGACAAAGGATATTACTAAATTGACTTCTTGAAAAGGATCCTTCAGGATACAGTGCTGTCTCAGTGTGTTAGAGTGGTACGGCCACAGGTGGGACTCAGTTGACACTGGTGCAGGCAGTGCCCAAGCCAGCAGAGCAGAGGAGCACAGACGGCTGTTAAAGCAGTGCAAGGTCTCCAGTTAGCCAAGATTAGCAATGTTTTGCTCTATTACAACTTCACTGCAGCTCCCAGGGAAATGGCACCAACCTGAAGCTGCTCACCCTAGCCTGGTAAAGACAAACTGCCCAGCCTGAGGACCCCAATGAAGCTATGACCGTATCAGCTGCTGCTTCTGTCTCCTGCTGAAGGCCTCTGGCCTCCCATTCAGCTGCATGTAAAAGCATATTTCTGCCAAGAAAGTGTGAGTAATCTTGCTCAGCTTCATGGCATTTGTCTGCATAGAGTTAACTTTGTGTTTCGGAAGGAAGTTTATAAGGGCATCCATTAAACCAAGGATCCAGTGTCTTGGGGAATGGGGGAGGTGTGAATGGACAGGAAATGGTTAGGTTGGTTCAGAGGTAAGGAGCTGGTAGGAGGAGACACCTTTGCATCAGGACAGTTTTACTGCTCCCCTTTAGCATCAGAGGAAAGTAGGTAAGGAGAGCACAGACTTCCAGATGTCAAACTGGAATGGGGAAGGGAGGACCCAGGGGCCGAGCTGAAGCTGAGGCAGGGTAAGGGGTTTTGAAGATGTGTCGTGAAGTGGAGGGATGCTGAGAGAGATGGTGGGAGGAGGCTTTGGGCACGAATGGAGGAAAGAAGGGCAGCATGCACTTACAGGACTGGTATATGCTATCCATATATTGCCCAGAGAAGCTGTGGATGCCCCATCCCTGGAGGTGTTTAAGGCCAGGTTGGATGGGGCTTTGAGCAACCTGGTCTGGTGGGAGGTGTCCCTGCCCAGGGCAGGGGGGTTGGAACTCAATGATCTTTGAGGTCCTTTCCAACTCTAACCATTCTATGATCCAGTACCCGCTTGCCTCTGCAAGCAATAGACAGAATCCTGTGTGGGTCTGCAGTTTTGAAAACATCTATTTATTTTGTCTGCCTCCATGATTAGGAGGCCAATTTAGGGCTTATCTACTTGGGGAAATCCCTGCAAAATAGGCTAGGGTATGAATTTGCAGCCTACTTAAAGACCCAGCAGTAAATGCAGTGTAAATTCACACTTCAGCTTACTTCATAGGAACTCCCCCGCAGAAACAAACCCTCAGAGTCACCTCTGTACCTCAGTCTGGTGCTAAAAGTGAGTGGAAGCTTCTGAAATGTGGGCCTCTGATTCCATTTTTATAGCTGGGGTTTTCTGTCTCCTGGGGCTTTTTGCAGCTGCTATAAATCTCTGTAGCTTTGCTGAGGCTGGAGGAGCTGGGCCACGTTATACTGCTCAGGATCTGACCCTTTGCCTCAAGCAATCTTTTATTATCAATTGGCCAGAGGGTATTTGCCTTTTTACTGGATTTTTTATTAAGCTTGTTCATTCACTCCCACCCCTGCTGATTCTTTTTTTTTTTTTTTCCCTGTGAATTTTT
>VZRU01009540.1:629847-655470 GCA_013398155.1 Pedionomus torquatus | reverse complement strand
TTCTTCTTTTTCTTTTTGCTGAGATTTGGCTCGAGTCCTGCCTTCTTACAGGATTAGAGTCCTGCAGTAAAAACACCAACCGTTTGCACTGTGCATTATTGAAGAAATGGTGGTTGCTGATGTCCAGCTAAAAGAGCTTAAGGATTTAAGCCTTCAAAGTTCTGTCTGCATCCGGTCTTTAGGAAAACTTGCTTCTTGGCAAGTACTTGGTAACAGTAGTTATAGTGCAATATGTTAATTTAGCATAGAAGTAAAGTACCTCTCCTCTGAAGGATAGTATCAGAGCAAATATTCCTAGCTTTGCCTCTCCAAAGCTCTGGACAAAAGGTGTACATAGTAAGGGTGAGACAAAAGGTGATGGGAAACCTCCATGCATGGAGCAGAGAAGGAGGAATGGGACAACCCCCTCACTGGCCAGATCTCCCAAATCAGCCCTGGCGATTAATGGGGTGACAGATATTGAGCCAGATTTGCCCTCGCATCTAAAGGTTGGATCAGATGATCCTGAGGTCCCTTCCAACCTGGTGTTCTATGATTCTAAGATTTTCTGCTCATATTTTTTTTTAATGTTTTCAGAAGCAAGCATGGGTGCCAGATTTGATTACAGAAGTAGCCCTTGGCACTGAAGCCTTTTTGGCAGATTGCTGCCCTGTGATAATGGTGAACTCAGAGGAAATCCAGTCCTGCACATCGCAGCAATGCAACTGGAAATCTCTCTGCATTGGCACCGCTTTATTCATTGGGTGAGTTCAGTACATGTGGTTTTAGTTTATCTTTCATTTGTGTGTGTGTCCAGTGGAAACCCTCTTCATCAGTGAACTGAAGTCCTGATATCTCTACAAGTACCATGCTGAACAAGCACCACACTATTTCTATGTTGCAATTTATTATATTTTTCATATTTTTTGGAGTTTATCAAGTATTGCAAATATATTTATGAAAACAGAATTTGACCCTCTGTAATAATCTAATGACCACAATAACCTAGGGATTTACACCATCTATTATTCACTGTTTGTTTGAATGACATATTTCTTTTCACTGGAGAAATGTGATTTCTGTAGAGAACAATAATCTACGTAACTAACACATGGAAGCACCACTGTCCTGGTGCTAATACATGCCACGTTTAATGAATTTGGCTGTCAGGTGACAAGTGTTATTTCTTTGTGGGGTTAAGCATCCATCTTATTATTTATATGCCAGTCGTTCAGGTAATTCAAAAGGCTTGGTCTAATTAGCAGATATTGAAAGCTGGTAGCTGTAATAGTGCTTTTTAAGTTACTTATGGGTAGTTGCTTGTGTTCTTGTTCTGTATGACATCTGCATAAAAGATGTGGTTTATTGTCTGGTTAAAAAAGAACTAAAACACAACTGACCATCGCTACAAGATAAGGAGATGTTTCTTGCTGTACTCTAGAGCAAGAGTAAAACCACTGCCCTTGTTTACTTGATGGCAGTTTAATTTAAATTTATTAGACTGCTCTGGGGTATACACAGGAGTCTAATTTTGTAATCAGTGGCGAGGTTGTACGTACCCAATATTGCAGTGTTCCCTGCGCATGGAGTAATTTGACATGAAATGTGCTCTCTGCTTCTTGGGGGAGAGACCAATGTAAGAGAGTATTGTCTTACTGTTCACTACTTGGACTTAGCTGAGTTCCCTTTTATTAGAAAGACATGAATAAAATTAATCCAAGTGTTGGAGGAATAGGAGCTGCAAGATAATAAATATTTATGTTCCAAACTTGATATAATATCATGAATCAATAATTTTTGAAGAGATTTAATTTATCTTTCTCCCTAGTTACTAGATTTGTGGCACCAGTTTGCTTAAATTTGTTTCTGTGGTAACTTGAGTAATTTTATGCTTTTCCCTTCTACAGAAAATTTAGTATTGATTTGCTGATTTCCTCTTTAAATGCAGTCAAAAATCCTCTGTTCGCTAAGTTAAGAAACCAATAATATGGAATGAAAACATGCACTACATTGCATTGCCTGAGCTCTGTGATTTGTTGACTCTGCCATGTGCTGTCGATTATGAAGGTGTATGTCTATGTTAAATAGGTAATATTTTCTTTCCCTTACCATTCTGATATTATATCTCTATGAAAATATTGGGCTAAAGGGTAGTTAAAAGTTTGTTTAGTTTAAGTTTGGAAGCATATTATAAATTGAAAAATGTTCTTTGAAAGCTGACTTTGTAGTTGAAGTGGTTCTGTTGCTTAAATGAACGTTGCAAGGTCAAATGTGGAACAAGCGAAAAGAAAGTCAGTTCATGTGTGTGCACACTTTTGTGCTAGGTGTAAGTCCTCAACGTAGTGTTCACTTGATATCCTTCTCCCACTTCCCATACACTGACTTTTATTATTTATCAAATAATTTCAGGGAAGAGGCAACGTCCTCCTGCTGATCTTGGTTTGAGGTGTATCTATCCATAGCACATACGGAACTTGATCTGGAAAGCTTGAATAATTTATTAGACTTGGGAACAGGATGCTGTAAGGAGTTGTATATGCTATAAGCAGCTGTACTTACTGCTGTAAGTAGTGGTCTCAAAATGTTCACTTTATGTGCATAATAATCATATTTCAGTTGGTGGCACATATTTGAATGTGACCGATTTTTTTAAAAGCTGTTTGATGAGAGATGCTCTCCTAAGCCTGAGGAGTCTAGTGGAGCAGTCTGTGCCTGGCTGCATGGCACTGTGCGCTGACTCAAACAGAAACCCTTCTTCTTTCCAACTGCAGCTGACATAAGGCATTTGCTGTTCTGCCTCAGCCACGGGGTAGGTACAGGCCCAGCAGATTGCTATCTTGCTGCCATTGCAGTCTCTATGCCAAATCTGTGTTTAAATACATCTCCATTATACTGGTCAAAATTCCCATTTAAAAAGAATAGTTAGAATTTTTCAGAGGGAGAACAGTCCACACATCAATGATCAATGAAGTGCTAAATGAAGAATGATATATATCTCTAGCAGTCTTCACACCTACAAGAAGTCTTTTCAGAGCCAGACTTGCCATATTTCATCTAGCTACCTGCTTTATGTGTTTAGTACGAGAATGCACAAAATCCCATAAATCCCATTCCCCCTCAGGAAAGGCCGTGTCACAGCACTGGGCAGTTCGGACCCAGCTGAACTTGATCCAGTCCCTGGGCCTATTCCACTGAGGCATGAACTGCCCTCTGATGGGCATGGCAGAAAGCTCCGCTGCAAAGAAGGAAGCTGCAAAGCATCAGGAAGCTGCTCCAAGATTGCTGGAGCTTAAGGTCACTGCGTGCACATCTTGTACTTCCATATCATGTTCTGGATCCATTGGGTTGTTCCCGGCAATGCTGCTGTTGTGGAGAGGAGCCTGGCAGCCCAGCCTGCCTGGTGTACCCCTGCAAGAGCTTTGAAAGCAGCAGGAGAGAGTCTAGCTGCTTTCATACTGTCAGAACCTTGTTCTTTCCTGCCACTTCCCCAGCTATGCAGCTTGGGCCCAAGCAGACTCTTATGGAAGGATTAAAAGTAGTGCTGAAGCCAAGGCAAGGAAACAAATCAAAGCTCTGTTGAAAGGGCAGGGTTACAGGTGTTTTTCAGGACAGCAAGTTTCACGAAGGATACCACGATCATGCAGAAGAAATCTCCTGACCTGGTTTCCAAGCCCTTGGGACAGTGGTTCATTTTCTTCTTCTCTTTTTGAAAACACGTACAGCATGTGCTTTGGCAGTGGCCTTCGTATCAGGCATGTGTGTGATACACATCTACATACAGGTAGACACTCCTGCATTTCATGTGGAACAGCTGTTGAGTTCTAAGAGAATTTCCTTTTGTGTTATTGTTGTTAATATTAGTGTTGTTTGATTACTGCTTTCATGATAGTTTTATATAGTTATTGTGTCAAGATGCCACAGCCCAAGTTCCTTTTTCATTTGTCTTCACCATTAGACACATTCAAAAGAAAAAGGCCATCGCGGTAAGGTACGTCTTATTTTACTAGAGCTCTCTGAAGGCAAGGGATCTAGACTAAGTGAAGTGTGTGGACACTCTCTGTTTCTCTCTCATCACTGAAGATAGCCAGAATGATTCATCAGGTATGTTAGAGAGTGAATCATCTAGCAATACTGGCTGTCTCTGCTGGTGATGGAGAGAGCCAGGATGATTAGCCAAGAGTAGACATTAACTTTAGGCTAAAAGGGCTTGCTTTTCTTGCTCAGAGTCAGAGAAATGTGAGTTTAATTTCCACTTAGCAGTATTTAGATGCAAATGTACATAAAGAGAGCCTGGAGTGCTGCATGTCTGCAAAGGCAGCTGTTACCCACAGACAGATGGATGTTCTGCAGATGCTTGAGCATACTGTATATGCCCAGAGCTCCTTTTTGCCACATCTTTAGTGATCATCCCTTGCATGATGAGACACAGACAGAGGTGCCCTTTTGCTGACTGCAAGGGCAGCTGTGACTTCTGGCAGGATGTACATAGACAGTTAGGGTGGAAATATCTTACTAAAGTCTAGTCGAAGGTGGACTGAGTTCATATGTCAGAAACCTCACTGCTGGTTTCCTCATACCAGCAGTGTATCTAGGTCAGTTTGAGGCTGGAGTTTTCTTTACTGAAGTGCTTTTCCTATTGGGAAGATAGAAGTGTGCTGGTATGAAGGTGTTTTGCACTGAAAGTTTGTTCCCCTTCGTGTGGGACAGACACATCAGATCTTCTTAGATCAGTGTTGCTCTGTTCATACCGGGCAAAGCAGGGGCCACCTCAGAGTTAGAGAACTTTTATGTTTCTGTTATGGTGCAAACAGGCATTTGTTAGAGATGAGCACTGGAACATAATTAAAAATGTATTTTTACAGTTCATGGAAGATCTCCCTTTCCCTGGGAGGGCTTTTGCGGCTGTTGTTCTGCTATGGTCAAGTTGTTTCTGGTGCATAGTGTGAAAGACAAATGAGGAAGTTTTCCACAGTTTTGTCTTTTGAAGAGAAAGAAACTGGATTTGGTACAGCTGTCTGTAGAAGGGTAAGGTCTACCAACTGCAGTGCGCACTTACTATTCCAGTTGTCCCTCTTCCTTCTCTTTTTACACATATATATGTATGGTCTTAGATATTCCGATTTGGCTAGCTTAGGCATGCATTAGCTCATTCTCTCTAGTGTTGATATTCAAATCAAAGACTGCTTCTGGAGATAATCTGAATTATTTCATAATTAGGAGAAATTCTGAGGAGGTGTCTCAGTGTTTACAGAGGAATATCTTGCTTTATCATGCTCCAGATTTATCAACATAGCCAAATTTCTTTTTTAGTGTATTATAGTTTAATTAGCTCCCCATCTTGAGTTATAATCTGTTTCTCTGGGGCTGAAGCACACACAGACAAAAGAGACAAAATGGGGAAGGTGAAGAAGTAATAGCGATCTTTTGCCACTTGGATTTGGTACCATCTGTTAACATGACTTCATGTAAAGTCAGTTTCAGATTTGTTTGTTGAATTAAATTTGATGTTTTGAATAACATTTCCCTTCACCGTGAAGCTGTCAGATGTAGCTACCCTGAGAAAACCTCCCTGCCAGTTTGATATCTAGGGCATAACTGTCTCCTGCTCAAGATTGGCATGCTTCTAGAAAGCAGGGACACTGGTTAAGTGAAGATCTACCCCTCAAGGGCAAACTCTAATTGGGCAGTGAGCCAAAATGTCACCCCAGAGGAGAAATTACCATGAAAATCTTGGCAGTCTCCCCATACGTGTTGGAGGCATCCAGGCATTCCAAGCCGCAGATCTTTCTTTGGCTTCTTTAGACTATTACTTTACCATTAACTTGGTCTGTTTACCCCTCTGTCAGAAGGGTTGATTTTCTGATTTTTCATCTGCTTTTTCATTACCTCTGTCTTCCAATAACAAAGTGTTGGGTGACTTCAAGAGCTAATATATCCAGAGCTGGTCAGCCTGTGCTTTGAAGATGTATGTAACTGTCAAGCAGTTCAAGGGTGCCTGTCACATTAAGACAACGTCATATGCAAAGGTCTGTGCAGTCACTAGGGCTGCTAGGTAGTCTGGTCTCCTGGCTGTGAGTGGAAGTGAGCTTGACTGCTACACCAGCATCTCTGAGATGCCCAAATCATCTTGCTGTTTGGCCAGGGTCTGGTCAGACTCTCCTGCCTGTCAGTTTTCCCTGGACTTCCCCCACCTCTCAGCTCAGTGAGATAAGTGGTACGTATCTCATTGATCTCAGCAGCGTCAAGTCTTAGCTGTGTGGTTTGTTAGGTTGGCTACTTTAGGACAGTCTGTCTTTCTGTTCCAGTGCTGTGCCTGGATCTGTTCTTAAAGTCATCTACTTTAAACCCTCTGCAGTTAACCTCTCCTGATGCTTCACTATCAAATTTTTGGGAGAATTTCCTTTTGTGTCCTATTCCACATGTCAGTTACCACTTTGGATGCTTTTTTTGTTACTGTCACTGATGAGCAGAGTCATGGCACAGTATATGACAACTCTTTCCTTTGTCGCTGTCATTGTTAACCAGCTGTCACATCTTGGTCATCTTGCCCTTATAAGCTGCAAAAGCTAATGGCATTAGGCTGTTCATATTCTTACTGTGTAGCATTTTCTGGTCCTATTTCCTTTCTTGGTCATGTGTTGATCAGCGCAGACAGGAGAAGGAGAATGAAGCAGTTAAATGATACCAAAGTTTCTCTATTGAAACCTGCACAGAGAGTAGCCACTGTTCTCCTAGAACAGGAGCAGAAAATAGCAGCTTGTGTAACTTTGTGTGATGATGATTGCAGTAAGAATGGGAAATAGTACACTTCCCTCATGTCTTTTGGAGCTTCAGGAGTAGATGATTGATAATTGTGGTTCCTTCTCCTCAGATTGAGGAGTGGATGACTAATGTCATTGTGACTGGTGCCTTCTAATTGGCTCAAAAGAATTTTCTGGTTGTTGTTCTCATGACTAACGTCACTTCCCATCATGTGCAAGCCATTGGAGAGCAAAGGCCTCCATTTGAACTGTTGTGATGTGGAGAAGATGTAAAAGTACTGGGCTCCTGAAGCAATCCAGTGTATATGAAGTATGTATGAATCAGTATTCTGGTCTTCCTGTGCAGCTAGTCATGATGACTGATCTATTTCTATAGTTTCTAATTATATTATGTTAAAAAATACTTGGTGTTGAAGTGACTTTTATGCAAAGTTTCTGTGAAGTTGTGATTTAAGAAAGACTCACCAGGAAGGTATAACTGAAATATTTTGCTGTGAGTCAGTTTGATCCATTTCAAAACAGTTTGTTGATCTGGATTGGTGTGTGTTACTTAATATTTAGTCTAAGCCATCTGCCTGAACTGCTATGGTATTTTTGGGACAGGTATCATTGTATTCTGATTATTTCTTACAGCCACCCCCACCTCTGCATTGCCTAAGCAAGGGAGCATCACAGTCTCTCTTCTCCCCTAGTGTAGTGATGGGTCATGGGAAAAAGCCCCATCAGAGAGCCTTAGTCTGGGTGGATGAGACAAACTGATGTTAAACTGGGTCAAACTAAAATATTTTGCTTTGGTTTAACTCATTGAAATGAAATATTTCAATTCAGAAATATGAAACCCCTTTGTTTTTTCATCAAAAGCATGGGAATAAAATATTTGGCACTCACTAATGTCAGGTTTTAAAGGTAATGGTATGAATTTCTCAGGTGTTATTGGCAGGAGAGCCTCCCTTCCACATAACAGTGGATGTTCTTACACAGGCCTGTTGGTCAGAGGTGACACTCAGGTGGTAAAGAAACAGGAGTCCATCACATCGTACCATACACCAGCCTAGTGAGAAAAGGGCTTTATGCTCAGTTTGAAAGAGGCCAGTACAAAAGTTACCTGTGTAACTAAAAACACATAGAAGAAAAACATTGGTAAGTTTAGAAGAGCAAATATTACAGTAGCACCTTTGGAAGGTTAAGAGAGCAATGGCAATACTAACATAGGAAAAAAGTGGAAAGGACCTGAGGTTGTAGCGTAGAATCAAATTAAATATTTAATAAACATGTTAGGAATTTGCTGGGATAAGTCACAGGACTAGAGTATTAGCACAGCTCATTTTGGAAGGACAGGCTTGGAGAAATGGGGAAGCATTATCCATGCTTGTTCTGAATTGTGGAATAAGTGAGGAACAGATTTGTCCGGGTGAAGTTACGAAGAGAGAAAGAACAGAGCCTCTTTTACAGGTGGCTGTAGTTTAAGCCGCCTCCCTGGGAGGAGTGAAAAGATGGTTTTGAGGGATTCTTGGAAGCACTTAGTAGCCAAGCCCTAGTGACAATGGGCATTTTATTGGGATATTGCTTGGAAAGGCAATATGGTAAAAAAGCTCAGTATATCACCATCTTGGTATATATTGAGACTGTTACACAGGGTAGAAGTTATTATGGAGTTATTTTAGTTGAGTCTTACTAAGAAGGGCTTGCCTGTGCATCTAAAGAAGGGAATGTTAATGAAACTGAAAATGTGAATCCACTTAAGAAAGAGGTTTGGATTCCTGGACAGATAGTGGAACAGACTGTCAGACAGTTTGTACAGATCTAGATTGTAAATGATTGAAAAATATAATTGCCAAGAGTAATTATGTTAAACTAATGTATTTTCCCAGTTTATAGGACAGCTAGCTAAGGAAAAAAGAGTAAGCAGTAGCTATCATACACATATTCTTTTGGTCTTGGTAATCTCTTGATCATGGCTTTCAACATAATCCTTCATTATATTCTCTGATTAGGTCAAAATCGGGATAATAAGACTGGGTAAATTACATAGTCTAAGTGGCCTGGTTGGATAAATATCCAAATGAGGTGATAAGGTAAAGGGACAATACTCGGGCATTAGGAAAAATGTTCTAATTTCACGAGTAGTAAAATCACAGCACAGATTGCTTAGGGAGAAAGTAGCATCTCCTTGACTAAATTTTTGCAAGATCAAGGACGACAATTATTTTTCAGAGATGATCTAAGTTATTTATTTTACATTACAGCAAGGAAAGATATTCAATAATACTTCTATATGTCCTCTAGGCCTGGATTTTTAAGCTTCTATTAAGTAGGCACTTTGGGGGCTTTTAAGATCCCTGATTCTCAAGTGAAGTCCAGACAAGGATAAACATTGTACTCTGGAAATTTTCATCAGGGTAGGTGCACATACAAGTATGGCTTTTGGGTTGTACTGAAAGGAATTATTCTGTATCAACTCTGCAGAACTTTAGACGAGGATGCCCAAATTCCCAGGTTGAAATACCACACATCACACCAGCATAAGCATTTCTGGAGGCTACAGCAGATTATCTGAGAATGGTTTTGCATGAACCTAATTTTATTAAAGAGTTATGCTCTAATGATAAGGAACAAAGGAAGGGCATGTGATGAAAGTGTGCAGTGTAAACAGCTCTGCTTCTAGCAATTGCATGGTTTTAATTGGTTAACAGATCATGAGCTATATTTGTAAAGATTATTCAGCAGTTTCCAAAAACAAGAATGTTTAAGAAAACCATGCCCTTCTGCAGACATCTGGCAAACAGATAAAGAGTAAAAGTTCATTAATAGATGAGTCATCGCTTCTATGTCCTTCCCTGAGATACCCACTAAAAACTCTTGATGGCTTCAGCGGGCGGTATGATCACTCTGAAGGAGAGTGTGGTCTCAGGCCCGACTTTGATCTCACATTGATTTGTTGGTGATTTGAGGCAAGCAGAGAGGAAAGACTGTGAAACTGAGAAGGTGCTTTAGCAATCCCATTTCTCCCTTTCTTTTTCTCGTCCAATCCCTCTCATTGCTTTCTCTGCTCTCCTTACGGCCCCGGGCTTGCTTTCCTGTTTTCTGGGTGATGACCACATGGCCAATTGCTCTGCAAAGCCCTGGCTTGTGAGTCATAGCTGCAAAACTCCTTGCCTTTAATTGGCCACCTCTGCTTTTTTTCAGAGTACCTTGCCTTCCTACAAGGATGGCTGTTGCTTGTGAAGCAGGGGGTGATTTGCAAATTATAAAATTGCAATAGTTCTTTGTATTTTCAATTGCATTACATTAAGTTAATTCTATGTATATTGAATTACAGAACTACTGATCTAATTGACTGCATGGATTTGCAACCAGCAGTTCAGCAGCTGCTTCATGAGCCATCCTTGCAGGAGGGGAACCTCAGAGAGATGGGTGAGATGGATGCTGAGAAATGGGAATTGGTCTAGTCCTCCCAGGAGAAATCATCCCCATTTGTGAGTCAAAGCCTGCAGTCTCTTGCTTGAGATGAAGGGAATCTCCCAAGGGCAGCTAATCTTGCACGATCTCATCACTTGAGATCAAACATCATGATATTGGGTCAACAGATATTTCTAAAAGTACATGGCAACCTCATTCAAATTCACATTTAGCTCTAGCCAAAACACAACCCGAATCACGATCCAAATAACCTCCTCCTCAGCCCACCTTCATTGCCGTTCTGTTTCAGTGGCAGATGCAGCACAGAAAAGATGCCTGAATGCTTAATTCAGAAATTTACTGTTTAAGGCATTACTTGTATGAACACCAGCGTAACACATAGAATACCAATGCTCTAAATTTAGCAGTTTTGTCTGAGTCATTTTCACTATGTGGGAGGGCTGTGAAGACAGTGGAGAAACTTGCTGGTGGTGTCTGTCCAATGAGATTATTATTTTTAAAAGTCAGAACACAACAGAACTACTGATATGTTTGTGAGTAAAATGCAGTTTTGTTGCAGACTTCAGTGCAGGAAAGGGGTGGTGTTGCTCTCCACCCACTTGAGAAGCTGAAGTCAAGTTTGACTGATACACATCTCTGTTACTGAAATAGGTACTGAACTTTTCATGACAGCAACACACAGACACAGGTAAACACTCTGGATGCATGATTTGGAGGGACACAATGTGGTGCAATCCCCAGATTTGTCTGTGCAATTACATTTTATTTTCAGATCTTCTAGCAATAGCAGCTGAGTTGTTACAATCCTACACGTTACCAACCAGCAGCCAAAAGCTATTCCTGGGCTTATTCACTGGGGGATGAAATGTTGTCCCACTGAAGACCGGGTGATTTTTGTCACAGAAGTCATTCAGTAGGGCCAGGAATACACACACAGTTTTTGAAATAGATGTGGGCATGAGTAATTAAATGTGGATGTGAAGGAGGCATTTGGACTTGGTGTTCTAAAATGGTAACTCTTACCTTCCTGCCGGTCTGGATTTTATTCATACTCCAATTAGCCTTCCTGCTTGAATGCAGCTGACTTCAAGTTGATATGAATGAACTTAGCAATTCCATTTTTGAGATTTTTCTTTGGATTCTGTGGAATGAAACTGTCCCTCTCCTCAAGTGAAAACCTAATTTCACTGCCTTGAGTTTAGTCAGAATTTATCATGGTTTTACTCTGAATAAAAGTTAGTTCTAGCTCAACCCCTGCTCTCTGGATTTGGAGTGGACTTTTCGTCACACAGAGATGAAGTGTTTTTTCATGTACTGTATACTGTCTGGTATCAGCCATGGCAGATAGTACACATGCTAAGCTTTGATCCTGTGGCCCTGATTCTCATGAGTTCAGGGTTCTGCTCAGACAAACTGGAGGATCAAGTGCAATGTGTTCAATGCCAATGCAATGAACTCTGTTCCTAGAGAAACTAGGAGTGAAATCAAAAGTTTGTTAGTAGAAAAAGTAGTTAGCTGTTATCATAAACAGAGCAAAATGCCAAACAAAATCCTGCTCTGCTGTTTGTTCCCGTGCAGGCATTTAGCTGCCAGGAAAGACCAGTCTTGTAAACACAAAATTATATCCATGGTAACATGCAAGCCGTGTTTAACTTTGCAGCATGTTAAAAGGTACATTAAAAAAAAAATAAATTTTACTGCTGAGAATAGCAATTATGACTTTTAAGTCAGCTATTTTAACTCAGTCAGCTTGGGACTTGTTGGCTGGTGATGGTAGGGGCCAGAGCCTCAGCTCTTTCCTCAGAACACTTGTTGTTGCTAGACATTCCCAGAAGGTATTATTGCTTAAATACAACTTGTGTTTTCTTTACCCAGATTCCTTTAGCAAGGAAGATAAGGCAGGTTGTGATATCGGACAGCAGTGAAATCCCCCCTGTGCTATTCTGTCCTTTGTGCGTGAGCAGTGCTGGGGTTGTGCAGCTGTCATGCACGTGCCCTTTTTGGGTAAGTACTGGATTCAAGGAGTGTGCTTTGTGATACAGCATCCAGGAATTGTAAGCACTTTGCTCATCTGTGGTTTAGTGACACCTGCATTGTGCTAGAAAGCAGACGTTGCTTACAGAGGGGGAGAGCAGCTGGAGTAGGGAGTAGACTGAAATAATGTCTGGGCTGGAAAATGTATTGGAAAAAACAACTGAAAGATCCCAACTTGGAGCAAAAGCCGAAGCTGAAAACTGCAGATGGTTTTCTTGTATGTACGATAATGTCAAACCCAAAAAAAGGGAGTTTTCACACTCTGTTGTCTGTTTAGCGCAAAGTGAAAATTATGTACTGGAAAATGGAGCCCTGTGTCTGGAGAAAACAACTATGACTGTGCCTATACAATACCATGTAGGACTTTGTGGAAGTTGGGTTTGACAGCTTTTGAAGAGGTCTCTAAAGCCTTGAGCTCTGTTTGCTGTGGAATGGAGGGAGGGAAAAAGAGCAATGGGATGCCTTCTTACTAGTTTTAGTCTATCAGCACCTGTGTGGTAATGTCACTCTTAGTAAAGTGTTGTGCTAGGAATGACTTCTAAAAACCACAAATTTCATCTCTTGAGGGCAGTGGAACAGAACCCATGCTGGATGTGAGGGAAGTGCCAGAGGTCACAGAGGTCACAGCTGGATCCCATAAGGTGTGGTGGAAAAGAACAGGATGTTCTTTTAACTGCTGTCTTCTGTGTGTCTTGAAGCAAAGGGGCTGGTGGGTGCAGTAGCCTGGATGTCTGGCTCTGAAAAGACAGCAGCATCTTTGAAGAATATACATAATTTTGCTGTCTTCCTTTAGCTGTTTTTCAGGGTTCTGGTTTTATTTTTTAGCTACACAGAGGTGAGGCAAAGATGATACGAGGTGCACTTTGTGTAGAAATTTAAGAACATATATACTAGTGTGTACCTGTCTCACCAGAAAAGTGGAGATAGTTTATCAGCACAACCTATCCCCTCACTTGGATAAATCCCTTTTATATTAACAGTCAACAGTGTTGTATAGGAGCTACCTCTTTAACTGGACAAAGAGGGTTGGGCTGTGCTGTGTCTTTCCTGCTTTTGTAAAGTGGAGACAGCATCTTCCAGCAGGGTGTGTGATTTGACACTGCAAGACCAGCAGCACCTCAGTAACTGGAGGTACTGTCTTCAGGCTGGGGAGGATGAAGAGTATTGAGATGCCTTGCCACTAGGTTGTTTGCTCACTGGTGTGAAGGGAGAGAGACAAAGGACCAGGCAGCATGAGAATAGCATCCTAGGGTCCTGAATCCACAGTAACTTTTCACATGCCACTGCAGTTTTCTGTAAACAACTTTGGATTCTACTTTGGGTGGTGGTGTCCCTTGTGGGATGTGGTGTAGTTCAATCTGTAGAGGCATATTTGCTGTATCAGTCCTGTGGGTGCTTTGGCCTTTGCTCTGGATCTTAGATCTAGTCATGGAACCCTTCTCCTTTGCAGGATGATAGTATCTTTAGATCTGTCTGCTGGGTTCTTCCTGCTTTCATGCTGAAAAGGTGTGTGGGAGAAGGTGGCCAGGCATATCAGTAGTGTAATGACCTTTTACTGATGGAGGCTCACTGGCGGTGTGTACTGGCAACACACTCCAGCAGTGGAAGCATCTATTTCATCAAAGCTGTGCCTTCTGCAGATTAATCTTGTGGGAGCAGAAGGAAAGAAACAATCCTTGCAGAAGTCTAGGTGGTGGTGTGTGTATAACAGCTGTGCTGGTGGACACCCAAATGAGGGGTCCAATGTTAGCCCTGGGTTTCACCTCTTCACATGCCAGTGTACATAGCCATGCCTGCAAAAGTCAGTTGTGTGCATACAGCTGGGATCCCTTCTGCCACTTTCATTTCTGCTATGGGAAATCTCCTTAAAAAGGTCCGTGAGCACTGACTGACTAGGAGAACTGTGATGCCCATGTGGACACAGTGGGACTCAGAGACCCCATTAACTCGAGGATTTTTAGCATAACTTTAGCAGACCTCAGGGAAGACCTACAGCACTTGGATCCTGATCTCAGAGCAAATGCCTCTGTCAGTTGTCAGTGAGGGGAATCTAATAGGGTTTTCCTCCTCCCACCATTAAGTGTCCACTGCTGGGTTTTTCTGTAGAAGAGACAACAGGACACACCAAAAGGCTATTTTTCCATGAGGTTAACTTCAGCTTACTGGTGACAGCTATGGTGGGTGGCTATTGAACCAAGAGTGTCAAAGTCAACATCTAAAGTGACCTTTATGCTGTTTACTCAAAGCAGTAACAGACTCGCCCCCAACTTCCTGATAGGGGCCATCACTTATCAAGAAATAAGAAGAGCAAGTGGCTAGATATGGAAATCATTGTGGGAGTGAGCATAATTGAAAACATACAGCACTGTACAGAAGTAATATTAATACACCAGTAACCTTTACCTCTTCTGTGGAATCTATGTGTAGAAACTAAGCCAGGAAAATTACCAGGAATTGGGGAAAAAAAGAAACTTATGTTAAAAGCCCATTCCAAAAGATATAGGGAACTTTTTCTCGGGCAGACACGTGTATAATTTAACTCATCTCCTTAAGGCTGTGCCACATGCCTCATGATTCTTTTTCCTAGTTATGCAGCAAAGTGTCAGAAATCAGTGATTTTTCATCTCACTTAAGTGAAGCTTTTTAGTGAAGTAGCTAAGGGATTAAGTAGACGCTAAAAATTCAGTAAACTCTTAACTGAGTAGCTAGATATGCAGAAAGCTGAATACCAAGTAGAAGCCGATGAAACTGGTTTCCAGACTAAATTAGAAAGTTCTTACTTAAAAAAAAGAAGTTTCTAATATGACAAACAAATATATACTTTAATACATGCTTTAAATATGCTTTGAGGAGTGCTTGGAATTTTAATGGCTTTCCCTCAGTAACCTATATTGTAGCATTTCACCATCTCAAACTGAGCTTGCTTTTAGCTAATGTTGACCTGGTTTTGTTTAAGAGGTTGTTTTTCTTTTAAATGATTTTTTCTGTTCATTTGAGTCAGAATAGCAGGGCCATCTAATCCCCGTTTTGTATTTGCTAGGAAATGTCTAGACTGGCTAGAGTGAAGCTTTTCATCCTGGAAGTTTTTAGTAAGATCCTTCTCCACTTGGTATACACGTCACACAAGTAAGTACTGAAACTTATAGTTTCAGATGCGATACAACCCCTAGTAATAAACTGTTTCAACCTTTTTTTTTTTTTTCTTCTTTTTTTTTTTTTTTTTTAAAGGAAAAGAAACACCATCTTTTGGCAGTGTTTCCTCTCAAACCTCAGAGGCTTGCTGATCTGCCATGTAGATCTGTACTGTGGTTGCAAAGTATCAAAACAGAACTAAAGATTTTTATATTTACTCTTCACACCCAGCACTCACAGCTCTTTCCCCCTTCCCTGCCTGTCAGGTAGTCTCTAAAGGCATTGAGGGAGACAGGAAGGGAAGGGACACAGAACTGACTGTTGGACAGATAAATGGACAAATAGTGCCAACAACTAAGCCTCATTTCTTTAGGAATGTAGCCTGAAAATGCCTTGGTAATTAGAATGGATAGGGAATATTTTATTTCTTGTGGAAAACTGCAGGGTTTTTAAGGTATTAAAAAAAAACAAGGTAGAAGCAACTGGTTTCCACATCAGATTCGGTAACTTGCAAGTCTTCAGGACAAATGACCCATTCTCTTTCTTAACCTCAGGGCTTTTTTAATGTGAGTGATGGTTTTCTGTTGTCTTGTGCTGTTGTGATACATCATGGGAACATCTGGCAATGATGCATGTTGGACATGGAGCCCAGTTGCAAAAAATTGTCTATGAAGGATAACGACATCCAAGCCATAACTCCAGTAAGTCACTAAGATGTTCAATTTCTTATCAAATTTTAGAAATATCTTTGCAATTTTTGTATGCAGAGCAGGCACTTGGAGTGAAGAAGGTCATTTTGATCAAAATCCAACTTTTCACTAAAATCAGTTCTCTTCAGCACTCTGTCCCAAAATCTGTCGTGTTCACAATGTTCCAGAACAGGCTTGCCATCTGTCAGAAGCATTTTTAGGTATCAAATTATTCAACCTAACTGTGCCCTATCTTCGCCACACCAGTTGCACATGTCTTTGAAGTTCCTTGGGATAGATAAGCCTGAGGCTACCCAATGCCTCCAGGAATGCCCAGATGCTGAAGGGGGAAGCCCTAGAGCCAGGAAGCAGAAATATCCCGAGGACATAGGTGTTTCTGAAGCACCACCCATCTTCTGAGTGGAGATGTCTTTGCCTACTATTACAGAAAGAAGTGTGTTCCAGCACAGCAGTAGCACTGTTTCAGAGGGAGCATATGTCTTGCTCTCCCCTTAAAATGAATCCTCTTTTGCATATTGTGTGTTCTGGTAGGAGGTGGGAGGTCACACTCAGTCTCTTCCTAACAAAATCCAAATTCATATTATCCACCCCCAGTTACTGCCTAAAACATATGAAAAGTCCTCAGAGAAAGGATTCATCTCTTCCAGCCACATGTCCTAATCACTGGACTGAAGATTCAGCCCTTTTAGGATCAAAGCCTGAATTTTTGTTGCATGATTTCAGTAGGATAAGAGGGGATTCCCCTATCCAAAGCCCTGTGGTTAAGGCACCTTCTGAGGAGGTGAGAGACATGGGTTTGAACAATGAATACATATCTTCTGCTTCCTTTCAAGAGCATGCTAATTACTAGACTGTGATATGAGAAGCAGACGGTGTTGCCACTATCAAATCAGTTACTCTGCCTGGGTTTTAAAAGAAAGTGGCCACAGCCAAGTTTCAGAGCTCAGCCAGCGCTGGGTTGGTGCTCTCACAGCTGTACTGCCTCTAGTCTGGGAGGTAGCCAGGGTTTCTGGATCTGGGTTTCCCTCTGGATGTGAGTTCAGTCAAGTCTCAGAGGCTAGGGATGTCTTGTGCAGGCAGGGGGAATATAAACTTGGATACACAGGCATCAGAGGCTCTGGTGGAAAGGCAGAGGGGAAGCCTTGTCTAGCCATACTTCTGGTTCTGGACTTAATTTTCTCCAAGAGCTGAGATGTAAATACAACAGGTCACTATGAGAACTGTTGAGCATTTTGTCATGGGTCCACTAATGAATTTGATAGCCACGACATTCACCAGTGGTTGGAACAGATTTACCCATCATATCTAAATTTAAATGAATGGGACTTCACTCGTGGTTAAAGGTTTGGGGTTTTTTTTTAAATGCTCTTAAGTATCTTCCTGGACTGGGACTTTTAACAGTGTTATTTTGTCTCAAGTCTCCTTCAAGATAAGGTTTTCTTGTATTCTGAAATGATGTGGCAGAAGGCAAAAAATAATCTAGTGACTCATTAGGAAATAAACAGAGGCATAATTGCCATCTGTGTTTCAGTCCGTTTAATCTTTTCTCTCTCCAGTCATGGAAAAAAGTTCATAAAAAAAAGTTGAGGTCTGGTTTTGTGATATTTTTGAGAAACACTGGCTTAAAAAAATTACAGAAAAGAAAGGAAAAAAACCTCCACTCTTGGCTCTATACATTATCTTAGACAAAATGGATTAAATTTCTGACACCCTACTCATCAAATTCTGACCTTGATTTGACCCCATTGGCTTTTTACTGTTTGATGTTCTCAAACGATTTGGTGCCACTTTTCGTTAGTAGTGCAGTTAATTTTGAGTGTTAGATAGAGATCAATAGTCATAGCTTGAAATTGGCACCTTTGGAGGAAAAATATGTTGTGTGGCAGTAACATAGATTTGATAGTACTTCAGTTAAGAAAATGGTGTACTCTTTCATTATTGTTTTCAATGACAGTATCCAGAGTGTTATTTCATTCTCCTACCAAGCTTCTGACAGTCTCTTGTAATATCTTATCTATCAAAGAGTTTTCATTCCTCTCCTTTCATGCTTGGCTTCTGGAGTGGAACTTTATTTAAAAGGTCCCTGAAATTAGAAAGAATGACAGTGGCTCTTCAGCTATCAAGCTGGCCAGTAAGAAATAAAACCCCTTGTTTCTGGCCTCTTGCTTGCCCACAATAAAATCTCATTTAATGTGCTGGCTGTACGACAGAAGCTTCGCTGTCAGGAGGAAGTAAGCGGCCTTTTGGATAAGGTCTAATCTTCTCCCAGGTAGCTGGGTTTTGCGTATTGGCATATAAAGGAAGGATGGGTGTGCCATCCCCACCTTTGTCCATATGGAAGTGCACTGTACCTTGCTTTCAGGCTGTTGCTGCAGTGAGAGGTGGGCCTCCATTTGGAGGGGACGGTTGTTCCTACACTACACACCTGGAATACACACCTGCTCTGGAGTACTTTGCTGGGGCTAAGGCAGTCCCTAGGGCATGGGATTTGCCAAGACTGTGCTCCTTTCTGTGGGGTCCCATCCCAGAGCACCTGGTGCTCTGAGGGTGTGGTGAAGGTCTTCTTCAGGCTTACAGCAATGCAGGTACTGAACAGCTGGAGTTTTCAGTGTGCCATTAAAATCTGGCCGCCAGTGGAAGTGTGGCCTCCTGTGTAACTTTGGATATCCTGACTAGTTTCATCCAAATTTGGCAAATGGTTGGAAATACCTTTTTGACCAAATTCAATGAAATTATATACATGGAGGTAGGGAAGAAATGCAGCTAGGCCCAGGAGAGGAGAGGCTGTGGAGAGGGGCGCTTGTGAGAGAGATTTCATGACAGTCTCAGGGACAGAGAAATGTTAGCTATGGCTTTTGCCTTCTATGTACCGAGGAATCCACACTTTGGACACAAATGAATAAGGAACCTGGCTGCAGTGGTCTGCTGCTCCTGGAGCTATGTGGTTAGTTCTGATGTATTTTCTAGGCAAAGCATGAGCACCTCAGTTTCACCAGCTACTTGAAAAACACTCCCCCCAAAAGAAGTTTTCTTCAAAGATGAAGAAATTTGTTTGTCAGGTGCCTTAAGAGCTGTTTTAATGCTGAGTGGTTTAGTGCCAATTTCATATCAGCAAAGTCTTTGGTTTCTCTTTTAACTTGGAACCAATGACAATTGCCTGGGTGTGTTTTTGATGAGTTGGTACCTCAGCAGAGAGAGCTGTGAATGGAAGCAGTTGAGGCAGGTGCACCATTGTGCTTTTCTTGAAGAACTGAGGATTTCTGTAACATGGACAGGCCTCTGAAAGTACTAATAGTTTCCTTTCTGCTCACTTTATTATTCAATCTCTGGAGAGCATGTGCAGATAAAACAGGGAAGAAATACTTCCTTGTGACTTTCTAGCTGTTTAGCAGAGGAGCAATGGAAGAGTGATAGGATAAAGACTGCTGAGAAGGGATGTTGAAGATACCTGTGACTCACTGACCTGAGAGCACCTCTGAGGCCTGCAGATATGAAAGGGTGTTAGGTTAGAGCTTGTACTCAGGAGCTTCATCCCTTTGTTCTCTGACTCAGCTCTGGAAATGCTCTGTGTACTGCTTTTGCAACATTTGTCACACTTAGTATGCTTATCCATGGGCCTGTATTATCGTAGCCACAAGCCCCAGCCTGCTGAGGGTTTGGACCTATCAAAGGGATGTTCTTCCAACATGTGACCTGAGTTTGAGCTGCAGCTGCCAGCAGTTTTCCCAGTGGGAGCACTGGAGGTGTACCAAAATAGCACCTTCTCAGATATGCGGCTGGGGTTCATACTGCCCGTGTCTAGGGAGGCCATAGATGTACGAGTACTCCAAGGGGAGAACTGAAAACTCGAGTTCCTTCGAAGGGTGTATCTTTGTAGCAGACTCCTGCTGTAACCAATGAGCTCATGATAAATCATAAATTCCTGTCCGAGAGACAAAGCCTCGGTGGTGCTGAGTACCAGCAATTCCCATTGGCTTTAGTGGCAGCTGCAGGTGGTGACTCTCCTGTTCGTATCTGTGAGGCTCTGGGCCTCGGCCTCATCTCCTTCAAGGGGGGGCCGTACTGTAGTTCCTTATTCTGCAGTCAGGTGTTCCTACCTGGCATATACATGTTGTTCTCCTTGGCTGGGATTTGTTACTAGTGGAATAAAGTTACCTCACTGCTTTAAATCCACTTAAACAGCAGGAACAAGGTAAACCCAAGCCTTTAATAAAACTTTGTTTATCCTTGTCACATACCCTCTGTGACTCATCTGAGTCCCCGAGCAGCTGCCTTCTTTCCCAAGTGCAGTGTTAAACCTAAAACAAGGCTCAGGCTTTGCCTCTCAACAGCCATGAAGTGTGTTTTGAAAAGCACTGCTGACTGTAGCTGCTTCTGCTCCTCCTGTTTATGCTTTTTGTGGCTGATACATGTCAGTGCCTGAGTTATTCTAGAGCAGCTCCAAAGCCGTGCCAGGTTGTCCTGGGTTATGGCACCAGCTCTTCAGAGAGGTGTTTAACAACCTGATTTGTACATTTAGGTGATGCCATTGATTGCCAAAGCAACACAGGTAAGACATGCTGAAAATGTCTTGCTCAGTCAGGACCGGAGCCCTTAATTTGCTCTGCAGACTGCAGTTCACCAGGGAAGTTGGATTTGGTCACTGAGTTCAGTGGGAGCAAGAACAAATTCCAGACTATTGAAAAGTTGAATGAAGGAGTAGTCACTGGCAAGACTTTGCAGATGATATTTTATTGCCTTGCTGAATCTGGGGATTCTTCAGGGAAGGGAGCCACGAGAAATCCCTGGCATGCTGCTAGTTATATAAAATTGCTATTAATGGTGGATTATTTTTAGAAAGGAAGCTGACATATTGTGAAAGTGTCAAATGATAATGATATGGTATTTAGTATACGTAATGTGCATTTGCAGCCTGGATTGTTAGGCACTTCTAGGTTTGCTAGAAATTTCAGGTACACCCTTACTGTTGGCAAAGTACTCACCAATACTTAAGTAAATCAATTTGAACAGGAGCTGCAAATTCAGAAGTGTCTAATTTGCTTTATTACTGGAACTACACATGTGCTAAAAGAGTTTGTTCTGGTTCATTAGAGCCAGATGTAAAAAACGCTGCCTCCAGATAGCTCCAGTGCATGCAAACTACATTCTGCGAGAACTTTTCCTCCGTGCTGCCCTCTCCTATGAACCCTCTCTCTGCCTGGCTGGTGAGTGACTGCTCATCCTCTCACCTTTACAGACCTTTATATCAACATGCCAACTGTAGCTGAGGTCAAAGCCTCCGAGTCTATACAAATTTACAGTAGTTTTTCCCTGATGTATATTGGTGTGGCATGGTTGCATTCATTGCATGACTGTACAGAAAGGCGTGTCTGAGTGTTTGTGGGTCTGGAAAGGACAGTTTCTGTGTCCACAAAACCAGTGTGTGGGGCATGAGTATAACAGTTACGCAGTTTTACGGAGTAGAGAACAGTGTGCTTTGAAGCTCCATGATGCCTGTGATATTTTGTTTGAAGTGTTTTGGTCTAGGACTGAGTTTGCCTAAATTGTGATGATAGCCATTTTGAAAAATGTCATGCTGTAGGGTCCTGGAGCTGGTTGTAGCAATGGGATAGAAGAATAGATTGTGAGAAGCAGAGGAAATAATGGATGTTAGTGCTTCTAGGAATAATGTCTGTTCTGCAGTACGTTTAGCAATGTGTACAGGAACAAATAATCTGTGGGGTTGCTTAGAGTTTTTCCAAGCTTTTATTAGGATTTTAAAGGTAAAATCTTGGCCATCTTGAAGATGGTGGGAAACTCTACCTTTGCCTCTCCGAGGTCAGGATTTCTCCCTTATGTCTGCACCGGCTGTAATTGGCAATCACCAGAAACCCTGTCACAGCTGAGCTAGGAGAGCAGAGAAGTACAAGTATCTGAGCAGTACTTTCTGAATAAAACTGAGTGCCCCCAGGCAGTGCTCAGAGGTGGATGTTATACCTGGCCACACTTGGTCTGTCTCCACACTGAGGGTCTCTTCAAAAAAGAGGTGGGAGGAGCCAAAGGAAACATAGCTGCTTGAAAACAGGTCTCAGAGCTGGTCAGAGACTCATGGCAGGCCAGGGTTGGAGCTGGGAAGAGACCCTGTTGGCCTGACCACCTCTGATTGTGTTGTGGTCTGTATGTGCAAGGAATTTAGGTAGTATCACAAGTAAGTAAAGTTGTGTTGAGCTAAATGCATCCCAAAAGAAAGCAACTTCTGCTCCAAAATCCTAGCAAACAAACAAGCCAGAAAAATCCCCACACCTCAATTGCCCAGACGTTGCTTATGATAAGTAATCAGTGTCTGGAAATGCTCAAAAATTTAAGTGGCAAATGTTTGGAGCTGGATTATGTGCCATACCTCATTTCTGAGCAATGCAAACATGGACCAAGTTGGCCACACATGCTGCTTCAGCTCAATCACAGGCTGGGAATTTCTATACCAGGTTTTAGCCCAAGAACAGTTACAACAACCTAACTTACAAATCTCTCCAAGATACTAAAAAGATGCTACTGATCTCCTAATGATAGCCTCTTAGATATTATTACTGAAACTTTCTGGAAGTAGTGCAAACCAGGAGAGAGCAATTAATCTTCGGAGTAACCCCATTTACTCTAGCAGTTTGGGCCTGAGGGAGTAGGAGCACTTGATGTCTGACAGCAGCCCCAAATGTCAGTATTTCTCCTCTTGTTCCTTTGCCTGCTTGCTGTGGTAGATTTCATGCCGTTATAAGCTGTTTATGTACAGCCTGATCAAAGTACTTAATGACAGGGTTAATTTCTACGTATAATGAGGAAGTCAAAACAGGAGACAGGTACTGTGTAATCAAATTTTTCATTTTGGAATTTGTTTCTCTTCATGTAGGGCTTAGCTTTGATTTTATTACCATTAATGTCTGTATTTACTGTTCTTTCTACTTTCTCAGATGAGCTAAACCTACTGCAGAAATAGTTGAGGCACTGAATTGTTCCAACAGCTTCTGTAAAAGAATGATGATAAAGTAAAAAGAGTCTATAACTTCTCTGCAACAGCACTTTAAAATGCAGTTTGGTTTGGGGGACAATTCTTAATAAAATTACACTGCTTAAATTGTTTACTGAGGCATCTAATCCTGTTTTCATGACTTAGTAGGTATGTGCACAAACATGGGTGCTTAGATATGCATGTACATAGCCAGAGAAAGAGACAAAGATTGTGTTAGAATCTGGAAATCTTACAGTTTATGAAGTGTGGGTCTTCAGCTAGACTTTGCAGACATAAATGAATCCCCACAATGTCCCTTTGAAAGAGTTGGTGGTGAGAAAGAGGTTAACAGTCCTCATTTCTCAGAAGATGGAAGTGGGACATGGAGCGTTAGATCTGCATTTGTCCTGCTTATTTTGGTTTTCCTTTTTAGATGCACTGAGCACTGTGAATATTTCTGGACTTTCAAAAATACAAGAGCACAGAAGTAATGGAGGCCTTAGAAAATGTGGCTCTCTCTGAGATGGCCAGCTTCAGGAATCAAGCTGGAAGTGGAGACAAAATTAAATTTGGGTATTTCCAGCTCACCCTGCATCCACTGTGTTTCTCTTTTACTAGCACTCTGTAAATTTTAGAGAAACAGTGATTTAAAAGTTCATGTGATGCTAAATTCTGTGAACCACTGTTAGCCAAGTTTCCTTATAGCTGAGGTAGAAATCTTGCTTTGTGAGGAAAGTGTGCACGTCTATTAGCACCGCTGTGCAAGCTGTAGTTTGCAAATGCGGTGGGAGGCTTTGCTTATGCTAATTTGGGCTCAGTCATGCACCTTCTTTTCCTCTTTTACATGCAAATAGCAGCTGTGTCAGTCTCTGGGATGCCTGCTTGTTCCTTTAACGGAGAGATTCCAGTTCATACCTTCAACCAGTGCATTTGTGCGTGGGCAGAGGTATAGCGCAGTGGTACAGTTGCTGACAAGGAAAGAGCTGTGATGGAGGCTGGAACAAGTTAGTGAAATAGAGAAGTTTTGAAAGAAGACACTGAGCTGTTCTGGAGTGTTTTCTTTTATTAAAAAAAAGGAGGGGGGGAAGAAGAGAACAGCAGAAGACTACTCAAAATGATAATGCATGATCCTGCACCCACAAAATGGGACCTTTGATTGCCAGAGGGATCCATTCCTTTCTTCTGAATTCAGCTGTTCAGGCAGCAGCCTTGGGGCTGGAGTGGGTCAGCCACCAGCCTGCAGAGCTGGGACAGTGGTGGGTTGAGTGCAGGCGCTTTGATTCTTCACAGGGGTGCCCCTGTGTGTTCACAGTATTTGCTTGGGGCCAGCAGGCAAATTGAGTAAAAGTAATGGGAAAAAAAGCATATTGGCGTGATACTGTTTTCTCCTCTGCATTCAGCCTTCACCTCTGCTTTATGGCTGTGGCTACTTGAGCCCAGCCACTACATTACTATGACCTTTTTCTCTTCTGAAAGGCCATCCCTCTTCTTATGTCACAGAAGTTCAACGCAAAATGAAATCAGACATAATCATTTCCATGGCATCACTTTGAATGCTGCAGAACTTGTTGAAGAAAATAGGCATTAGTGCCATGCAGGCCTATTGTACAACATTTAAGAGGGTGATTGATTTAGGGTGCAAGGATTTCCAGGAATTTGAAGTGCAAGTTTTCTAGGAAGGTCAGCTCAAAGAAATACGATGTTTCTGTGAAGTTCTCAGTTGGGTCCTTAGGCGGTTTGCCACAGGGGTTTTCAGAAGGTGACAGCTCACCTTTCAGAAATCCCTGGCTGGTGTTTGTTGATTCTCCCCTGAAAAGGCTGCCTTGGTGTCAGTGTTGCACCACCACTCCATATACAGCCAGGACTCAGTGTACATCTGCTTCTTTGTGTGACCATGGACATCCTTGGAGGCTGTAATATAACAACTGTGAAATAACTGCTTCAGCTCTCCTCTGACTTCGTTTATAATCTTCTTAAACATATATGTATCTATCTAATATATTATATATATTTAATTGTATGAGGTTCAACAAGGCCAAGTGCCGAGTCCTGCACTTGGGTCACAACAATCCTATGCAGTGCTTGGGAAGGAGTGGCTGAGAGCTGCCTGGTGGAAAAGAACCTGGGAGTGTTGGTTAACAGTCGGCTAAATATGCAGCAATGTGCTCAGGTGGCCAAGAAGGCTACAGCATCTTGTCCTGTATCAGGAACAGTGTGGTCAGTGGGATGAGGGCAGTGATCATCCCTCTGTACTCGACACTGGTGAGGCCTCACCTCAAGTGCTGTGTCCAGTTTTGGGGCGCTCATGACAGGGAACACATTGAGGTGCAGGAGTGTGTCCAGAGAAGGGCAATGAAGCTGGTGGGGGGTCTGGAAAACAAGTCTTATGGTGAGTGGCTGAGGGACCTGGGGGTGTTCAGCCTGGAGAAGAGGAGGCTGAGGGGAGACCTTATCACTCTCTACGACCACCTGGAAGGATGTTGTAGCGAGGTGGGAGTCGGTCTGTTCTCCCAAGTAACAAGTGATAAGACAGCCTTTAGGTTGGATGGTAGGAAAAATTTTTACATGGAAGGGATTGTCAAACATTGCAACAGGCTGCCCAGGG
>VZRU01009540.1:583230-619826 GCA_013398155.1 Pedionomus torquatus | reverse complement strand
AAAAAAAAAAAAAAAAAAAAAAAGCCATCCCCTTGTTGTGCTTTTGTAGTGGAAGAGACTCATAGAATCCTAGAATGGTTAGAGTTGGAAGGGACCTTAAAGTTCATTGAGTTCCAACCCCCCTGCCATGGGCAGGGACACCTCAGCAGTAGATGAACTGTGAAATCCCATTGGACTAGATTTAGGAAATCTCTGCTTTGACACACATTTTGGTGTTACTTTTTCAGAGTGGACTTTATTCACAAAATGTCAGAACATATTCTTCCAATAAAATTTCTCATAGTTTGACAAATATTTGGATAAATTTCATACTATCTTATCAAGTAGGCACAATAGTTCTTTCTTGAGGAGCAGCTTAAATTAAATGCTGATTTATGTTGGTGGGATAATAAAACTACAGATGCAAATCTGTTGCAGAAATAGGCTGAATCAAAGCCTCTGTCAAAAATTAGAGATGAAATATGGAATTAATGTACTGAATAGTAGCATGTCAGGAGTATAGTCTTCTACTCAGGAGAGTGTTGAGATGTTACTTGCTCTGGAAACGTTGTGAGACTTGGACAAATGGCACATCCTCAGTCAGCAGGGATGTTGCTGCTCTCTGAGTGCTGTACACTTCAAGCATGTTCTTGGCTGATGGAAATCTGCCTGATATTGGTTGAGTTTGGTAGTATGGGAGACAGTCACAGCTTCTCTGTTAGGATGGCTTAATGCTTTCTTGTGGGGCAGGATGCAGCCTCTGTTCACTTTTGCATCTGTGAGACTAGTATAATGTTAATTAAATTGTCATCAGGTTTCGTTAGTGAAGTCCCATAAAACGAAGAAGTAACAGCTCTATAGTGATGCTAAACCGGTATATCATTTATATTAAGTGAGTGAGCAGAGATCGGTAGCCACGAAGACACTGCTTTTCCAGAAATAGGAAATATTCAGGTAAAATACCTCGATAAAATCGGAATACAAATTGGGTTACTGCCTACTAAAATGATGACCTCTTCCCTTCTAAATAGGTTTGAGTCTCTAGATGAGACCCCTGCACCTTTGCCTAGATTACTCCCTGGCCATCTGCAGTGAATGGATCTGACCAGGGAAGGGAATCTGGCCCACTGAATTCCTTTTCTTTCTGTGCAGTTGAATGAAAAGTGTGTGTCTTTTGAAGAACAGTGACTGAAAGAAATATTGATGACTGCCAGGGAATCTACAGAAAAGGATAAGAAAATTACTACAACAGGCAAGACAAAGGGCCTTTGTTAACTCTTTTTTGTAGGTTGTATATATTAATAGTAACAACTAAAGTTTTGTATTTTTTCAGAGAAACACACAAGGCTTTGAATTGTATTGTTTTAATTGCAGCTAACTGAATGAATTAAGTGGAAAATTGCACACAGTAGCGCAATTGTCTAAGTCTGTGTGTGTGTGGCTTTGGGAACAGTTTGTTATTATAAAAGAACAGCACTAATGAGAAATCAGCCAACGTATAATTGCTAGGCTGAGGGGCAGTTTGGGGAAATCTGATATTTATTTATAAATTATTAAATAAAAGCACATAATATGTGGATCATCTCTCCCTGCCTCCACACTTCATACTTACTCATCTTCGTAAATCCCATGTTCTCTAGGACATTGCTTCTTATAACCAGTGCAGGCATCAAACCCACCCACATCCAGGAAGGGAGATGCCTGTGTGTTTGTTACGATGACAGCTTTGGTTAGGGGACTCATCTGAGTATACGAGCCTTCAGTTCAGGAAAAGAAGTCTTGACCAGACTTTTAGAAGTTGCTTTATATGCTTAAAATACACATGAGCACCTGGGACTCTGCTCAGGTAGCCTAAACTCTGGCCAGTGTTTCCTACTGACTAGGTACCTTTGGAGATTTACTGCCAGCCAGTACCTTCCTCCTTCCATAGGAGGAATCGAGAGCAAATAGGCAGTTAATTTAGCAGGGGTCTCAAAAAACATTGGTTATATAATTCCTGTCAGTTTTGGTAAGATCTTCTGATTGTCCCTCATGGTTTCCTCTGCACCCTTAGTGCTTTACTACCTTGGGAAAAAGCCACTTTGCAAGATACAGAGAGGAGATAGATGGTGGTTGGACTGACTGTACTGAAGTGAGGTGAAGGTTATATCGTTAATACTGGCTACCAACCTAGCCGATGAGAGACTGTGTTGCACAGAAGGTGCTTGAGAGGTGGAACTTTGCAGAGTTTAGCTTTGCACAGCTCTTGCCAAGAATTGCTTGGTATTCCTGTCTCTGTTTTTTGAAGTTCAAAAATATTTTCCCCCAAATAACCTATTTTTCCACAAGAGAACACAGCTGCATTTATGAAAGGCCTTGGCTTTTACAGTAAATCTGGTTTGTATAGTTTCCTCTCTATACGTACGTTGCCTGTATGATTACCAACAGTCATAGTGAAAAACATAGTTTAATTAGCTTTCAACAGTGGTTTTCAGTAATTTAGAAAATATTGGAGCTACTTCCAACAAAAGAAAAAAAAAACAAAACAAAGCAGCTTTGAAAATGTTGATATACTTGGGGGAATAAATCTTCATTTTTAAGCCTGTTCTGTTATTCTCTCTCTGATACTAAAACCCGTATAAAGCACTCTTGTTTTCAACCAGCTCAACAGGAGTTAGCACAGGGCTTCCACCCCACTCTGCCCAGCTTTGGAGGATAAATCTCAGCCACGCACCTATGGGGCCTTCAGCTGGGTTTTATGAGACTCTATTCAGTGCTACGTGTGCTGCCAAAGCCGTTCTCACTGTGAGAAGTAACTCGCCTTCATGGCCACTCCTTTTCTAGCAGGACGTGGGAAAGACGCTGGATTAAATTCTTCTTGATCACAAAACTTGTTGTATTGGAGGCATTCAAAATACACGTCCTTTCAAACATCTGGGAGCGCACAGTATTTAAAGATAAGAGCACACTATTGCCAAGAAATGTGTCCTGTTGAGGCCCACAAATAACTTTATCAAAAGAAGGAATCTTATTTTTGCCTGCTGCGGATAGAGGGTGCATCTCAAAGCAGCCTAAAGTTAAAGACAGACATAGTATCTGATTCAGATCATGATACAAAGGAAGGCTCAGGTTAATTACTATTTATTCTGAGTTTACAGTTACTCCTTTTGGCTTGAGCTAACAGGCAGGAGTTGGATCCCCCTGAAATTGCTGCGTCTGGTAGGAGAGATGAATGAGATGGTCTCTGTGGTGAAAACTGATGTAGGGACAGGAGTGTCGCTAAGGAAGACTAGCTATTGCTCCTGGGCTCCATCAGCCTCAGGGAGGGTGCCTAGAGAGGTAGCTCAGTGCTAACAGGGAGGACCAGCTGTAGGCATGGACCAAGCTGTCCCATGTCCCACCACCATCCAGTGCCCATGCATCTCCATGCCCACATGTTGGCCAACCATCACCCTACCTGGCTGCAGGTGGCAGTTGCACAAGGGCAAGGTGGCAGCTGGCCAAGAAGTTAATCTCTATTTTGAGGGGAATTCTTTGACTTTGTGGAGGGCTAAGGAAGGGCAGCCCCATGGTGGGCAGGCTCTGGGCCTCCTGCCCTGTAGCTATAGGACATTGCCTCTCTTGCTCTGTGGCACGATTGGCTGGCTCCTCCCAGTAGGTGGGTCTGTTGGACTGCAGGGACGGTAGCCCTCTCTGGAGGGGTTCTATAGAAGGTGGTTGGGCTGTGGATCTTCTCAGGGCTTGGAGTGAGTGTGTTGTGGATGCAGCTGGGCAGCCTTTGCTTGGCCATGGCTGGAGGCAAGGCAGTGTATGTAGATTTGTGACTTTCCCCTACCCTCCTTTCTGGAAATATTTGCTTTTAAGTCTTAACAGAATTTAAGTTTAGTTCTCTTAATGTGCTTTTGGCTATCCTTCTTCCTTGTCTGCCCTGTGGAGGAGCCCAAGAGGTGCTGGCCCATCCTGGCCACCAAGTTGAGGCTTAGTTGGAAGGCCTTACCTCACTGAGGAGATATTGTGTTGAACAGAACTAAAGTAGCATATGTGGTGTTTTTGAATGCAAACTCACTTGCAGAGGGGTGGGAAAGGACTTCTGAACTTGTTCAGAAGCAAAATAGGTGGTAATTCTGTCTCTGGAAAGACTACCAAGCAGTGGCTCATCAGCTGTCTGCAGCAGCCAAGCAGGAGCCTCATTGGATAAGGCTTCTTGCTTTTATCATGTGAAAATCCCAAGTTTGAACCAAATTATATATAATAAATGCTAAAAGCACCCACTTCAGGACTTTCTGTGCCATCATAAAGAAACTACTAAAAGAGAATCAAGAATAGCCATAGCTAATTAGCCACCTTAATTATGGAAGTTTTAGCGTGTCTTGCTGTGATAAAGACCGAATACCAAGACTAAATCCAAATTAGATCAGGTGTTTTCCATGTTGTTATCTTCTTGAGTGTCACCTGTTCCAGCAATGCAATGAAATGTTTGGGACAAGCAACCCAGTTCCTTGAGAACTGGCCTGTGTTGATCCTTTATCAACTTTGGCCACTACTTACCATCAGCATGGCATCCTTATACTGCTTTTATCTATGCAAAACTGTGAGCAAGCAGGTTTGGAGATTATTAAGATGTTTTAAGACTGGCTTTGTTTCCCTTTTTCCTGCTCCCTTCCCTTGGTCTTTAACTAAATGGCTGAAATGTGTGTTCAATTAATACCTTCAAATCACCTGTGTCTTTCGTTTACTCCCAGAAAGAAAAGAACAATGCTCCCACCTGTTGCCCCTGTGATGGAAATGTGAAGATGACTAAGAATCCACAGAGAACTTGGAGCTGTGTGGCAGCAAAAGGTAAGATCAGAATTTAAGTTTTACTATGAAAAGCACAAAGTTTGGAAGCAGCTTATTCTTGCTCTTCACATTGACTACTTGAAAGGCAATTCAGCTTTATGCTGTATTCTGATAGTCTTTTCCATAGACTAAGTGTTTTGCAGGTTCACTGGATGGAATTGACTTTGCGTTTTGGAGATGTGATGAGGCTAGATGGGGTTAGGAGGGTCTGCTGCCCTCAAAAGCATTGGAGCTGGATTACAGTTTTGAGATGCTAGAGTTGAAACAAGTTTTTAGTGTGTCTTCCCTTTCCTTTTTTCTTGTGCTCTTGAACAGGTGGGACTTGAAATCTAGGATCTCAGACACAGGGTCTTGGATTGTTAATCCCTGCTTTCTGTTGTTCTAAAGTGATGATACTCTTTCAGTGTTTGTACTGAGTCTGAATGCTCTGAGTGAGCACAAACCTGTTCCAGGGCTGAGCATGGGCATAGTTGTCACTATTAATATCTAATTATTATAGCTAGGGTTTTTAGCTCTGACTTTCTTTTCATATGAAGTGTTTACTCTTGTGCTTCTCTGAGTTATCTCAGATTTTCTATGGATTCAGGAAGACTATATTGAATGTTGGTAAACTCATACTAAAGAGGATGTGGTTGAGTTCACATTTTTAAATACCTCTTTCATCACAAGAATTGGTATTTACTGTCTTTCTTTTAACTGATGGTTTCTGTTCTCTAGTATAAATTTGTGGCAGTGTCTCTGGAATATATTTGTAAATAGATTTGCCCAAGTTGTATATTGAATAATTTCCAGCATGTCTGAAATGACCTCATAGAGACTGTAATTAAAAGGAGCATGCTATGCTAATTGCATGTTTCTGTCATCCTTTTAACACCTTACTAGAAAGTACTTTTCCTTGTATTATTACATCTTCTACTTTAATTAATGTGATTGACACGAGGAATATAAGCAAATGTACTGAAGGGGACTGGCTAAAGCCATTCATTTGTGTTAGAATATTGTGAAGCGTTTTCACACTAGAAGCCATTATAAAAAACAAAAAATCCAATGTCACAGGAAGCCTGTGGTTTTCAAGTATTTCCTGTGTGTGGAAGGGAAAGGTTGTAAAAGAGGCTTCTGGGAAACAAGTGAAGAGGAAAAGGTTGACTTCTTTTTGCATGATTTATTGCCTGATTGACAAGTTGTATCATATATTTTTCTGACTTCACGTGGCTGGCCAGGTTCAAGCAAGACATGCTTGGAAAGGAAGGGAGATGTCTTGGATTCCCAAACATGGCAAGTTTCCACCTGGTGATTATCATATACTCAGCTCTGTAGAGTGCTAAATCTTTGGTTTAGTTTCTCATACAGAGAAATGGAACGTGACCGTAGCAGAGATTTACACTGAGGCAGGTTTCAGAAAATCCACAAGCTTTCAGCAATGCTTTATGCAAATACAACTGCCGCAGTACATCCATTTCTTGAGGTAGTACTTCACAATACCGTGTCAATTTCTGAGCTTGTTTAATTACAAAGAGAGTAAAAAGTACTTTGAAACATCTTTTTTCCAAAAAGTTTTCTGCTGCGGATTTTGGTTGAATCTGCCTTACTGTCCAGGTATGTTGTTGCCATGCACTCTGCATAAGGAGACCACTCCCTCATAATAAAAAATTTACAAGGCGCAAGGGGATCTCATGCTGTCCTGGTACTCGTGTTGCCAGCTCCCTGCCAAGGAGTTTCTCCAAAGTGGGTGGCTTTGCCCAAGTGAGAAATTTGTTTATGGGCCTGGCAAATTCCTGGTATGGGGGGGTATATTGGAGATGGCATCTTCTTGGAAGAACTCTTTAGCAATATGTGCCTGAGTGCCTGTGGCTGTCCTTTCTCTCTTCCTTTAGTTTGAGCTTTCTGCCGTCTTGTTGAGAAGTCTCCTTTTCCTATGTATTTCTTAATATTTAGGAACCGAATGTAACTTTTATCTGTTTATGGGTTCTGTAGCGTTCATGAGATGACCCTTTCCCACTGCACTGAATGCTTTCCTACTTTGCATGAATGAATCATGGAGTGTTGGGCTGTATATATTATTTTTCACTAGGAGTAAGTTTTATTCCATGAGTAGCCAATTATAGAGAAAATTTGCTGATTAATGCAACTTAAGCAGATGCATGACAGAACAGTAGAATAAGAATGTGTGTTGAAATGTTTTGCATTCTTTCTATAACCCTACTTTTCTTTGCTAAAATTCAGGCTGTCAACACTGATGCTCTGTTTACTTGTTGGCTCTTCAGATTCCAAATGTATTTGGTAAACTGCTGAGCTGAGTGCACTTAGGAAGGGGGACACGGTGCTGGCATCATTGTAATCTGTGATAAAATGAAAATTACTTTTGGACCAGGATGCTCAGTGTTTCTAGGAAGCCCTTGTAGTATAAGGGGTAGGGAGATGCTGTAGTGGGCATGTACCCTAAGTAATACTCTATGGATCTGCAGATAGATGTGGCTACCGTAGTATGTGGGTTATTTGTACAAGCAGCAGTCCCCTTCAGTGCTGCAGGGCCGGCTCTGTTTGGAAGGAGGTAGAAGAGAGATGATGAAGCACCTGCCATTTGTACCCAGGCTTTCCTGTCTTCAGAGAACCAGCAGAACAGCCCGTTGCATTCTGGTGTTGCCAGTACATCACCCTGGGGAGGAAGGTGGGTGTTTCATTTGAAACATCACTTTCTCTTTTCAGAGAACTCTCTCCAAGCCTGCTGGACCACATGCTTTGGTCCTCACTGAGGCACTGCAGAAATACCCAACCATGCAACCTCTCTTTCCCTCTCCACATTCTTGGAGGAATGGTGGACAAACAATTCAAATAAAGCTGCTTATGTCTTCAGGTAATCAGGCTCTATCTGTCCCGACATCTCTGTGAGCTCAAAAAGCCAAATGCAGATTCCAACACTCCTGGGGTTCCTGTGTTTCTCCCTGTGGACCTTTCAGCCTGTTAAACTCATCCTTGGAAGAGTCCTGCTTTATCCTCTCGGAGGTTTTGGAGTGCAGAATGGAAAACATACTTTATTTAACTTTTAGAATAATTACTGCATAGAGTTTCATAGAGCTATGAATCCCTCTTCCCAAGCAAATCACTCTCCCAGTTGTTTTCTCTTTCTCCCAATGCAGAACCATTTGCTTTGGTAGATCTTTGACTGCATTGCTCATTGTGCGGCCCCTGTTTCCAAACAGTTTCATGTCTTCCATAAATTTGCTTTATGCTCCTCAGAACAAGTTAGAGAAGTGATACTTACAGAGAAAACATGAAGGCAACCAAAGAGCAGCTGGTGCTATAGAGCACACAGAAGGAGCATTGTCACTGCTGTCCTGGGTCACCAGATGGGATGGCCTAGAAACTGAAGCTGCGGCTGCCTTCCCATCTTACCTTAACTCTGTGAACAAGGGTGGAGAGGAAGCAAGAAGAGAGACATTTCCGCAGTGATTGCAACATGCTGTGATATGCAGATTCCCTCTCCCTGCCCTGTGACAAGTATGGTGTAGGCCACAAAGTGCTGCAATCCTTATCGGGGCTTTTTGGGCCATTTTTAAAAAGAATTCTGTCTTTGCTGTCACGTCCTCCTCGCTGAAGGAGGGACTGACTAATTAGCAACAGTTCAGTGGCAAGATGCTATTGTGAAAATTGCTTGATGGTGACCCAACTGGGAATAAAATCCCCTTAAAGGTCCAGGCAGATGTTTTCCACCCTCTCTATGATAATGGGCTCTGTTGGCCGGTCTGTGAAACCAGCCCATGGAGTCCTGACAGGATGAATGAACCCTGGTGCTTGCAAGTGGCTGCTCCTCTTCCAAGGTGATACCTGTGAGCCACAGAGCTTTGTCCTGCCCTAGCATTCACTGATGTATTGAAAACAATAGTGGCATTGATTATTTGTTATACCTAGTAGCATTTTTCTAACGGAAGAATGAGTTACTGTCTCAGTCCTCCAAACACAGTCAGTGTGCAATCACCATTGGTTGGTTCCTTCTCAGTCTGAAATCACATTAAGGTTAGTCATGTAAAAGGCTATACTGCGTTGAAATAAATATTTATAAACATATCCTATTGTGGTTCATTTTCAGTCTGCTGATGTGTTTGACTAGTATCTCATATGACCATGACATTTGTAAACAGAGCAGGGAGGAGGGTGTGTCACTGCCCTTTAAGTTGGTAATTTTGCTGGTAATTGTTATCAGATCATGATATTCACACGTTGGACCCTCAACTCTAGTTGTAACGCTGCAGACTGGAGAGCTATAACTTCAGTTCTTGCTGTTAGCAGCTTTTCCAGTTGCTTTTAGTTTGGTTTGCAGTGGGATGATTCAGGTGGGTAAACACAGCAGACTAATGCCATTTGAGGTGCCCACGCGTGCAGTGCCTGAACTCCAAGTGTTGCTGCAGCAGAGCAGTGGCCTTACAAGTGTCGTGTGGCACAGTCTCAGCCCCACACAGGTACTGCAGATGCCCACAGGTGGCGAAATTGAATTGAACAAATTATTCAGGGAACTGAGTCTTGTCATAGGTTTCCTCCAGTTGTTTCTCATGAGTGTCTTCCCAGGGAGATACATTCAGCAGACAGGCAGCTGCTGATACCTTGGGAGGAGATCCTGGTGCCTCCCACTAAGCCCGCACAGGCTCAACCCTCTTAGCTACTCCCTGGCTACTGTATCACTCACGGCAAGCCTGGTGGTTTGGGCAGCCTGCAGAGAGAGAGATGTACATACTTTCCTCCCACCATCCGGTACCGTTTGGAAAAATCTCATGTGTATGAGAAAATACAGTGGTCTTGCCAGCAGAAGACAGGGAAAAGCCTGAAAACGTAAAGATTCCGTGCTTTACATTGTAATGAATTTGGCTTTTTATACATAATTGAAATGTATATGTATGCCAGTCATGTCTGTTGGTTTGAGGCTCGTAGAGCTATTGTGCAGGAGATCAGCGGGTAGTTCAGAGGTGAGTGGGCTGCAGTTTGGGTAGCAGTAGTGGGCTGTGGGAGGTCGCTGTGAAATCCAAGAAAGCCACTTGGTCTCTTACGTCTCTCCTTGTTTCTGATGAACTGTAGAGAGAGAAAGTGTCTCTCACATTTATCATGGTACTTTCTCAATATGGAACTTATTTTCTCCATAGTAATTTCTGCAGCCGTCACAAGAGTGGAGTGAGCTTTGAGGTTGTGGGGATGGATCCATCTCTGTCTGAAGTTGCTTGGGAGTTAGCTGGCAGATTTTGTGGCCCAGATAAGAGTCAGAGGCCACCAGTGGGGATAACATTTGCGTGGTCATCACACAGCATGCTGGCAGGCCTGCCTGAAGGACACAGATCTGATGATGCCGCATGGGCAGCTCTTAGGTTCTTCTCACTAGTTGTGCTTTCTAAGAAGGGCAAGGGCTGCCTCAGTGGGGCACGTCCTTTGTATGGGACCACTGCCTCATGCTTGTGCCACTGCGCACTGGTGCTATTGCTGACATGTCCTTCCAGGCTGCAGAGGGGTATAAAACTGAGGGTGTGCTCCCCTATGTGGACAGGCTGCCCAGGAAACTAGTTTAACTGACCAGCATTTTCAAAATAAATTAAAGGATCTGTCCCCACTCCTCACTGTTTCCATCCTGCCACAGATTGTCTTACACCTTCTCAGTTCATGAGCGCTCCTGGGGTCACCCAGGCATGTCTGTATGTCAGAGTGAGTGCTTTGTGTGCCTTTCCTCACCTGCCTTGATTTTGCTGGAAGCCTGCCCAGCCGCTGCTGCAGGGAGGTGTAAATTCCTCAATCCCTTTGGCTGCTTCAAAAAAATCATAAAATGCAGAAGCAGAAGACCTGGTGAATGGAACAACCGGTTATGCGGTTAAGAATTAATTAAAAAGTAAAGATACGTAGGAAATAGTCAATCAGCTTGTTGCCTAGGAGAGAGGGATTTATGGGATGCCAGAGTTCCTGCTGTCTTAGGGAAATGCTGTAATGACAGGCCAGCAAGGCAAGAGAGAGATGGAGGGCTTCGTCGCTGTGTCATGTTGATGGGCATGGTTCAGACCTCAGCTGGGGTGAGTGGGTGGTGTTGGTCGCCTTTGCTTGTCAAACTCTCAGTCACCAAATAATGACGTGATTGTTAAAATCCTTCAAAATATTTTACAGAGCATGCATTTGCCCGTGTTCACCTTATTTTTTTAAAAGCAAGGGTGCTCGGTCAGTGTCTATTATCTTGGGAGGGAAGTGCCTCCCAGCCCTGGTGGGACCTCAGGGGCTGCACAGAGGCATCTGCATTGGTGGGAAGGTCGATGTTTCACAGATCAATTTCTCTTGGTTCATTGGGCATCCTCACACACCCTCCTGCCATCCCAGCTGAGCTAAGAGCAGAATACGGCAGGAGGAGCCCCACTCTGCTCCCCACCTTTGATTTTTATTCTGAGGAATGGAGACTTTAAAATTCATAAAGTCAGTGCCTTCCATCAGTCCTGCAAACTGAAGATAAATGCTAATTGCCGAAGCCTTTCTCAATATGTATGGGCATACATCAGCTCCTGAAAAATGCACTTGCCATTTTAGTTAAAAATAAACAAATCAATTCTCAGGCTTTTTAGCATTTAAGCTTCCTTAAGTAAGCAATAGATTTTTCAGAAGAAAAAGAAGTCTTACTAGGAGGCAATCCAGTAAGTCCCATTAAGAACAGGCAGAAGCACTGGGAGACTCAGATTCAAATTTTAGTTTTGCAGGCATTTCCCAATATATTCCCAGAAAAAACCCCAAACAGCTAGATCATTTACAATACAAGAATTATTTTTCAGTGTATTCACAGTGTACTTTTCTGATAAACCCAGAGCAATGATAGGTTTGTTACAAGCAGGAATAAATTCACCTTTATGATGGGGTAATATGATAACTAATTAGATAAAGTGGTTTTGTTGTGTTTTTTTGGCCCAGTGAAAAGGTGAGTGATATCAGTTCACTGGTTGCCTGAATTCACTGAGGGGAATAGCATGTCTTGAAAGAAGCAATTGCTGAAATGAGCCTGTAGCTCATTTGCATTCATTGAGTGAAAGGATTGTGCTGTTCTCATATTCTTAATATTTTTGTTATCTGTTCTCAGTGAACTGAGAGAGCTGGTGGAGGCACTGACTGGTAAGCACTCCTGCTGTACGGTGAGATTTTGGTTACTATGGGTGCCTTCTTCCCTGCCAGGTTAAACTGGATACTGGAAGGAAAGAACAGGGAAGGTCCCAAACGGAGGCACTTCTTTTCAAACAAATGAAAAAACCCACCCAAGTTTGATTTTTTTTCCTTCACATTGTGACAGTGAGGCAGTTGTAGCATTTGTTTCATGGAAACCTCTGCAGTTGATCAAGACAGGCGATGAGTAAGATCATGCTCTGCTCATGAAAGCACCTTCTTCCAGAGACCACTGCTTGTTCCTAATCTGCTGCTAATTAGTATCCGCCCTATGATACTGAGTCATTATATTCTTTGCCCTTTTCCATGGCTGCTTTTGGTGTGGAAACTCAGACAAATATTGCTCCCTTGCTGGAAAGCATCATCATGTCATCAAATTCATCAGTACCTGTAAACCCAGAGTGGAGAATAGATGTGGTTTTTTGTATGTTTGTTTGGGCTTTTTTTGTGTTTTTTTTTTTGTTTGTTTTTTTTTGGTTTTTTTTTTTTTTTTTTTGCCAGTGATCTCTGTCAGGAATGTTTTGAAGTTCACCTTTGCTATATATGCTATATGTTGCGGTGATGCGCTGCATATAACATCTGGTTAGTCCCTGTAATGTCACAAATTACTGTATTTGTTAAAACAGCAAAGCTATTTAATAGTCTTTAAAGCCACTGTCAGGAAAAGGTGGAGGGATTCCACAGCTGAGGCTCCTCAGTGCTTCTGTCAACGGCAGGTGCCTGTGTTCGTGCTTGCCCAAAGCTTGCCATGAAGTATATTGCCTCCAGCCATGACTGCCCAGTTTATGACAGGATTCTTCAGGGTGTTGCCCAACAACTTCGCTGCATCCCCTTGTTCCGTGTATCACTGGATTAAATACCTCTTGCCTGATGTGGGAAGTTCTGTTTTGCTTTGTTTTCTTGGCAGAGGGAAGAAGGGGACAGGTTGCCAGGGTCACCAGTGTCTTCCCCTGGTGTGACTGACTTCCTTGATTTGGCAGGCATTACTAGTGCTGGGCTATTCTTGAGAACATGTCCTTCAGCTGAACTGTACTTGACCGAGGCTGGTTCAGGCTTGGTGGTGTGACTCACATGAGCTGGGTAGAGACCCTCAAGACGTATGGAAGCAATTAGTTTAAGATGACCGAGTTGGAAAGTTGCTTACTGGGTTGCATAGTGGGTTACTGTAGCAGATGCATGCAATCATCCCATTGTGCTTTAACCCCTAAAGTGGAACGAGAGCCTCCTAGCAGCATTCATTGGGATGAGTGGCTGTAAGACTGTAATGGGCATGCCTAGGCAGCAGGAACACTAAAAACTTTAACACAAAGTTGGACATGTATAATAGTTCCCCAAGAATCCATGTCCCATGTTGTATTGCTCCTTCCCCTGTTATCTCTGAATCTCCAGGGTCTGCAGTTTCCCTTTCTTCAGCACTTTGGGGCTAGGTGGCATCTTACATTTCCAAAAGGGATTGTCAATTGAAACATTTAATTTGCCTGGATGACCAGCCCGTGCCTCTGGGTTGCCTAACTGGTCAGGTCTTGGGGGGAAATAAAATACTCCAAAACGTGTCTGGACTGCTGGGTCTGGGCAGTGCAGGGATTGTAAAGGTACTCTTCAAGAAGGCTCCTGAGTCCTCTCCACAAACACAAATTCCCCGCTTCTTTTCTTTGCTGTGTTCCTGTGGGAATTAGGATGGCTGTGCCATGCTGGTGGCAGTAATTCTACCCATTACACGTGTACTGCATTGACAAGAGTGATGGTGATTTGTATGAAAAGGCTGCACAGGTAGTGACAACTGTCAGTGACTAATTTGATGGAAGGATAAGATTGTAATAAAATGACTTCTCTGTGAGACAGAATTCTAAGAGTTGGAGGAGCCCAAGCATCCAGTAGCGTCCCAAAGACCAGAGGCTTTTTCTACTCTTTCTCCACACCCTTCTCTTAATAAGTATCTGTTGCAATAAAAACAAAGATGCAGGAAGAGAAGAACCGTCTGCACTCATGTGAAATGCCAAAATAAAGGCAACTTTTTTTGAACACGCTTGGTGAAGCTGTTGTACAGTAACACCAAGAGTTACGAAAGAGACAAAACCTTGCGACTGAGTATTTGTTCCTTTTGCAGCTAGCCTTGGTAAAACTCAAATAGTCTCTGACCTTACAGTACTGGTTTACAGTATCAGTAGTTTCTTGCCATGACTCAGTGGCTGGAACAGTAATATCTGACAGTCTTTTTTTTCCTCTCTCTTTCCAGATCTCTTTTAAAGCTTCTCAGAGTGGGTGGGGATAGACAAGTGACATATAGTCCTGGTTCTTGCCTTTCCTCTTGTCTCCCCTTCCCCACTTTTAAAATAAAATAAAAAAAAAAATAAACAAGCCTACTCCTGCTTTTTCTGTTCCTTCTAGTCCTCTTATCCAACAGGCTTCCTTTTCAAATATGTCCTTGACCCAATCTTACTTTCTTTTTCATTCCTACCGGTGGTGTCTAGGCCTGCTGATAATGCCTGGGAAATACTGAGCTCATTCCCTGCCTGGCTTTTTCCTCTCACTGGTACTTTTCTACTCTCCACATCAAACCTCTTTATATCCTCCCTTCCTCTGCAGTTATCTTGCTGAGCCTGTGCTGCTATAATAAACTGTACTACCAGCAGAGACTGATTGAGCTTTGTATAGTCTGGGGTGGATATGGTCTACGGGTAGGGTTGGAGTAAAAGTTAACTGTAAGATTGGGGGCAACCTGGCCTTGAAGGCACTGCTTCATCTTTGGGTCCTCCATAGCTGTGAATAATGGGTGCTAATGGAGTAAGACAAAGGCGAGCCCCAACTTGTGTGGAAATGGTCTTAATTCTGCCCAATGGCCTTGCTGTTACAAGATCTCCCTGCCTCTAAGAAACAGCAATTGATGTTTATTTCTGTCAGTTGTCACCAAGTCCTGACATCTTCCCAGGAACCTAGAGTGAAACCCTCCTGCTTCTGCAGCCTCCAGCCTAGTGATCGTTGACCCAGCATGAAGCACTGGCTCAGGGTTAGGGCAAGTAAGAACAGGGAGGGCATTTCATTACATCCAGCAGGGCAGCCCTCCACCCTTCCTATAGAAAGTGTAAAAAAATATTTATAGTCCTGACTATGCCTTCTGACCCTACTCAGCCTTTCAGTCTGGGCAACAGAGTAAAGTGCCCTTCTCACTTTCTCAAGTTAAGAAGAAGACTCCAGAGTCTCCATGTACCAATCTCAGTTTAACTGCCCCAGATTTCCCAATACTGGTATTAATTCTGACTTTGCAATTTCTCTTCTGGAGACCTCTAGTTCTACACCTCTGAACAGCACCCTAGGAACTTGCCTCAGACCACAGTCCTTTGAATTTTCAATTGGTGGCCATAAACCAGTCTTCTAGATTGGCAAAATTATATCATAATTTGACTTCTGTAGTTTCTTTTCTGCTGAATTTAACCCTTGTGAAGGCTGTGGATTAGGAGCTCATCTTTACTGGAAAATGTAGCTGACTTCCAAGGTCTTGGAGCAATAATCATGGCTTGTGTTCAGACAGTGTGAACCTGGGAGACTGACAACAGATAGGAGGCCATTTCAGGCCAAAATTAAATGGAAAGTATTTTAGTCTGCTGAAGTCCATCTCTGGCTTTGTATGATCCTTTCCACTTCTAACTACAGCAGGCCCACAGGCTGGGAAAGTACCTGTACTCAGTAGAAGCTGCTGGTACATGGAGTTTGCTGTTATTTATCTGAGGTTACGTCTTCAGGGCATGCAAAGCTCAGGAACAATTTCAGATGTGGAGATTGTCCTTAATCCGCTATGGGTTGGGTTACAGACATTGTAATGTAAGCAATGAAGTAGAAATGTATTTCAGACCAAAAATTTGAGGGAAAGTCTACTGACTGCAGTCCTCCCGTTTTCCAGTGGACATACAAAATTTGGTACCAGTCCTGGTTCACCTCAACAAAACTCTAGCTCTGTCCCTAATCTGAAATCACCCTAGGAGTATGTCTTGGATTGGAGAGTCAGAAGGTGAGTGAGATTGCAGGCACCGGGGCTCACCTCAGGGGATATTCAACACTACTCAATGATTTTGGTTCTGCAGCTTCTGTTTTGGGGACAGAAGCCTTAATTAACCTTGTTTTTTCTTATTTTTATTTTTTTTCAAATTTTTTTTTTTTTTTTGGAAACTGAGTTACAAACCCCACCCTGCTTTGGATACGCATCAGCAATATCTTTCAGGCCAAAATTACTTGGAAGCCATCGCAATGTTTTGTTCAGGCTGTGGCCTAAAGATGTTGGAAAAATTTAGGAAGAGCAGGCTACTAAAATAGGCCCTCAGTTCAGCTATGCAATATTTGCTAATATGAGATATGTATATATCTATGACCTACATTCAGGAGACCCCCTACTTGCAAAATAGGCAGATCAGAGTAAACAACGCTTTTCATATGAAATATTAATAAGGACTAGTGTTAATGTGTGGGGACCAAACTTCTCTTTAGCTTGCAGGACTTAAAAAAAAAAATATCTGGTTTTAGCTGTACACAAGGAGACTCTGGAGTAATTGTTTGGAAAATAGAGGAGGAGCAACACTTTTCAGGACTATATGAAGTAAAAACTAGTTGAATTTGCTTCATGTGAAACTTAGAGACCAACCCAATAGAAAAGGTGTATCTTCCATAAACTCTGCGATGTGGCTTGGAAATCTCCACTTTTGTGGAGTCTTTCTTGTGTCTGTATGGATGTCTGTGTCAATAAGAGCGCCGTTTTGGACCTGATGTCCATTACTTGTGGTGGCAGGAGTTCATTGCCAGTGGAGCTGCCTTCTCTGAATCCTGCTGGCTGAAGGGAGAAGCTTTGGGCAGGCAGAGCTGGGCCAGCAGCTTTCCAGTTGCAGGAGACCACATTAGGCAAAGGAAGAATTTTTTGAAGTTGTTTTCAGTGTCTCTAGACTAGATGTAAACACACGATGAGTGACTGTGCTTTGAGAATTACTTTTTTGTTGTTGTATTTTCCTATATATCTTGGATGTTTACTTAATTTTTTTAACAATATGTGCAATTTCCTATGAGAATTTAGCCCTTCAAAGCCACTTGTGTATATAATTTTTTTTTTTTAAACAAAAGCCCCTTCTGCGACTTCCACTTTCCCATCGCTCGCGATTTCCATGAGCATCTCGCTACCCACCCAACCCGCAAGAGCCGGGGACCTGCCTGACGGACCTCGGGCATTTCTCAGAGCGGCAGCAGGCGAGTGTAGCCACTCGTTAGCCCTCCGCCCTTGCCACCGGCGGTTTCCCCCCGGGGTGCGCAGACCGCTGCGGGTCGGAGCCGGTCCGGAGGGGGCCNCGGCTCCGCGCCGCGGCCGCCCCGGGCGGGATGCGGGGCTGGACCGCACCGCAACCGAGGGTGTATCGCGGGGGGAACCGGCGGCTGCTCCCCGCTTAACCCCGGCGGCAGTGCGGTGTACTCCGCAGCGATGCTTTCCCGTCCCAGTTTATGGCCTGTAGGCTGGAGAAGGGTCAGGAGTGGCATAAAATTCACGGTAATGCCTGGAGGATAAACGTTTGTCTCCTGCTCTGGCTGAGAAGGCTCCTTATTTTTAGATTCCTAAATGTTGCAGGATCTGATATGCCAGAAGGAATATAAACCACCTGAAACTTTAGGTCTTGGTTAAGTTGCTCTGCAGGCGGCAGTTGCTCTTAAGTGGCAGCTGCCAGGAAATAGGTAGTGGGGTTTCCCTTCAAACCCTCTGTTTGACAGCTCCTTGTCCCCAGTTACTTCCTCAGAATCAAGTCATCTCAGCGTAGTCTTTCCTTCTAATAAGGAAACAATTTATCACCACCCTGAAGCCTCTCAAATTCATGTAAAGGTAAACCAGTCAAGGGAAAGTCCTAGAGAGCTCTCAGGAGACACCAGATACTGAAAGTGAGCAGATCAGGTCTGGCTGAATAATAACAATAACCAGTGATCTAAGTTCTCTACTGCAAACCACTCTTCTACCTAGCCTGAAATTTTGGCTTTGCTAATTTTTTAAGTAGCATGCAGTTGGGATTATTACTTGTGCTAATTTACGAAAACCTTTTCCTCGTGTTACTGTCTCCAGATTTTATTTTAACGCCAAATACCAGAACTTGCAAGTCTTTTAAGTTTCTGAAGATTGAGAGAGTGAAACCGAGGGTTATGATCTCAGAGGAGTATTTTGTGATAACAAAAGTAACAGGCCTTTGCTTTGCCGAACCCTGTCTTGAGTGTATTAGGCCCAAGCAGTGGGGAGTTTCAAGGCAGAAGTCAGACATCCCCTTTGGATCTTATCGTAAAGGAGGAAGATTTGCCCGATGTGTTGGACACTTTACTTGCTGCACTCTAAAAACAGCGGTCTTGTGACACAGACCATTAGTGTGACAGCACGCAAAGGTAGCTCAGCACAAAAGGAGCCACTACAGGAGCCTGTAGCAGGCACAAAAGAAGCCAAAGAAGTGGGTGCAACATCAACTGTGATGTTCACGTGGTTGGTACTTTTACACCAGAGAAAAGTACGTTGGGAATGTGCCCCTGGGCTGGGCATCGCTGGGTCAGCAGGGGCGAGGGAAGAAAAGAGGTCCTGAACAGCAAGTGATGCAGCGAGGAGCCCTTACCTGGGTGCAGTTCTGTCTTGTTTGCTGACATTGTGATTTATTGCAGTATTTATGGGAGCTTGCACTCAACACACAGCTTTTAAAGACAAGTTGTGGAAGGTTTTGCTAGGTGGAGGAGAGCTGCCTCCTAGCCCTTGCCAGAGGGCATGATGCAGGGCTGGGGGAGGGGGGCATTACCTGCTGCAGAGTGGCAAGCTGCCGCCTTGCTCTTTGAGCTCATCGGGCACCTGGGATTTGGTTTGTTTTGTCAGCATGCCTTCAGGTTAAAATGTGAAGTATTGTAATAATTGAAAATATTTTGTACTTTATGCTGTTTTTGTTATAGCTAAGATGGGGATGAACCACAAACTCAAGTCTTCCCCTTTGCTTGTTTCTTATCTTTAATACAGCATATTCATTTCTGCTGTAGTTGTCTTGTTTCGATAGATCCTGCATTTGTCCTGCTGTTGCTGTGACACTAAGAGACTATAAAGTTGGTTTAAGAAGTCATCAGAATTTCTGTAGCATGGCCCAAGTTCACGGATACCCAGACAGCACTTCCTGCCTTACACAGTAAGGCTGCCCAGCGTCCCAGTGAGCCTTTGCTGTTGTAGGTGTTCTCTGAGCATCACTGAAGCTAGGGCAAGCCCAACAGCTCTCTGGTGGTTACAGGCTCTGAGATCTCATGCTGATATTCTTCCTCTTACCTGGTTGCACTGAGGTGTGAGGGATAGTGGGAAAGAAGGGCACTGTGTCCTCAGGACCAAGCGAGATTCATAAACCATGTGGAAGCTTTGCCTCACTGTCCCAATGAGCTTTTGGGTTTAAACTGCTTAAAAAGCAAATAAAACCTGTTTCTTCTGGCTGAGAGCTGATGTACTTAAGCAATAGACAATGGAGATGTTTGTTCTCTGAGTGTTTCCATGCTTCAAAAAGATACATGAAGTGCTCTAAGCCAGCTTTTTACACGACAAATTAATTTCCCAAATGATTTTCCTGACTTTCGAGCAAGTTTTTGGGTTTTATTTTTGCTTCATGTCCTTCAGTTCATTGTCCTGTTTGCTAGAAGGAGGTAGAAATAATTTTTGAGTTTTCAGGATTTTTTTGTCCATTTTCTACAGAAAAGACTGACAGTGCCAGGAGGTTTTGAGTTGTTAACCTGCTGGTCTTCAGAAGATTTCTCTCAATTTCTGTGCTCTGGAGGTCCTGTTTCTCAGCTATCAAGGGAAGCCAAGGATAGAGATAGTGGAAGGTGGATTTTTGGCGCAGAGTTTGCTGCATAGACCAATATATCAAAACACCACCCAGTACAGTTTGTCAGGACTTGGTGTGTCACCTAGTAACAGACTTTGCAATTAAATCTCTCTGTTGCTCCTGCACATTAAAAAATCCTCCCAGGCTTGGTAGGACTCTGCTGCTGTTGTCTCCCTAGAAGAGCTGCCCTGGCTGATAGGCACCGAGTGTTTTGTATTGACCTAGACAACCTGGTGTTCCAAAGCCAGGGAAATCTGGGGCATATATCCTCCCCAAATGGCCACATTTGGCATCTTTTCCTCCAGCGTTTGTCAGGCAGCTCCCCATCCTTTCCTCCGAATGTCTCTGGCGTGTTGCTATGTGGTAGGCTATCCCTTCCCAGTGGCTTTCTGGTGCCCACCCTCCAGTGGGAGCTCTCACAAGCCATGAAGCGTAAGAAATTTTGCTTCAGAAACTCCAGTTGCTTTGGTTTCATGGTGACTTAACATCTGGAGCAGGAACCTAAATATTTATATACACGTCTACATACAGCCAGTCGCCTCCATAGCGGTACATCAACCCAGTTAATGAATTTTCAATGTGGCTTTAGGTAGCTGTTGTTTTTATAAACAAATGTTTTTCGCTGTGCATGTTTCTCCATGAGGGATGGTTTGAGCAAAGCGTTGCTGACAGTTGTGAGCAAGTAGCGGTGCCGTTTCAGACGTTTCGTGTCCCTTTGATGTCATGCGCTTTGTGGTAATGCAGTGTGGCGGTTGTTAATGAGAAAGTGGGGTGCGCTGTCTCCTGTCATTCCCACCCGGGAGCTGCTGGCTCTTGCACGTGTCTTTAATTCTGTGTATGAGCACCCTGCTGAATCAGTGGGCAGCTTCAGTAAAACTCTTTCGAGTGATTTGTTTGATACAGCAGTGAACAAGCAGCCTGGCTCAGCACAGCTTCAAAGAATGACATTTTTAATATTTTGATTGACTCGGTACAAAAAGGGATGAGATTCCAGCAGCTTGGAAAGATGCAGTTACTGTGGTAGGTGTTACCCAGTGATTAATGTCTCTTACTTTAAATCCGAACCTCTCAGCTCCTTTCATACATTTTTGCAAGCAACAGCAGATCCTGTGCCAGTCTCCTAGGTCTGAATTTCTTTAGGTGCAGACACTATTGCCAAATTTGGTTTCTTGGCAATTTTGGGCTTAGGAGTTCAGCTCTGACTACGCATTCAGATCCCTGAGTATTCTGCCTGGAAGTTGTTGATCTGTTGAGCTGATTTATAGAATGTGTTATTCTGCTTTCCTGCGGCATTTTTACTGTATGGAAAACATTTTGTGCTTATTATCACTTGCCACATGCATTTAATCTATTTTTGGTAATTCTTCAGGGCCCATCACCATGGTATCCTAGCACCAGTGAACATAATGCCGATATCCATTCAATATGAACTGCTGATGCACAACTCCTTCTAATATTAACATGGCTTCATTATGTTACTTATTTTTCTTTTTTCAAATACAGGGCATTTGTACTTAAAAAAAAGAAAAAGAGAGACTTAAGACTAAGACAAATCACACTGTAGATGGAACAATTTCTAAATGGCCACATGGAATTAACAAACCCAGTGGGCTTAACCTGCCTGTAGTAATGCCAGCTACACGTTACTGTGTTGGTGATACACTTGAGATGACATTTTTTTTTAAAAATAAAACTCTAGTGACACAAAGTGGCCAAAGTACCAAGAGGTAGCTCTGCTTTGTGGCACTATTTTTTTTCCTATGTGCTGGATTGTCTGAAGTCTGTATGGCATGTAACAGGTTGCTGATGTGATGAGAGGCATTTGTGTAACACACATGGATGGAGGTGGTCAGTAAACCTGATGCACAACAGTGGTTGGCAGAATAGTAGTTGAGTCATTTCTAATTTTGTCTCAGCTTGTACTGTAAGAAAATGAAGTGCTTAGGGGACCTAAGTGATGAGTGTGTAGAAGATAACGCTGTAAGAGGTTGTGATTCAGCTCTGCTTCTTTCAACATAACACAGAAGCTTACTCTGTGCAAGACAATAATATGCACGTTTAATGTGTTCAGTGTTTTTCTTATTACCTACATTTACCTCTTGCTAAATCATTATGCAAATTACTCTGAACTAAATGCTTCACAACTAAAATATGAATGAAAACAAGGTTGGATTTATTCTCTTGGCAAGTACAAGCTCAGGGTGTATTTAGAAGACATCAAAGTGGACTGCGTGGGAAAAATGTAAACACCTTTGGATCAAAAACAAACCAGTAACCTCATGCTGCTCTAAAAGTCTGTGGTGGGAACGCCTGAGACTCTCTTGCCCATGCTGGGCAGGCATGCAGAGAGCAGGCAGTTCTGTGAGCTGGGTGGTATCTCCTGGGGCTAGTGCTGGTGTTGAGCCTGAGCCGTTTTCTGCTCCTGGTCTGTGTATCCTACCAGAAGTGAAATAATGGTAACGTTTTAAGGCCACAAATGTCCCAAATGACTTGCATTCCAGTGAAGCATCATTCTAAATCCAAGCCTCTTGTTTCTTCTCTAACAGTGGCAGATTACCCCTTGTGCTTTTTGTGGGTACGTAGGTACCTTTGTACTATGGCCTTATGTGAATGTGAGGCAAATGGTGTCTTATTTACATGTACAGCTCAGTGGTGTGCCAACTTTAAAAAAATAATACATACGTAGTTCCATTATGCCTAGAGAATATTCATACGAGGTTGGTTAATCTCTTGGCAGAGAATAATTTTTAAAGTTTCTCTTTGCTTTAGCCATAGGTGCCCAGTCTCCATTAATTGTCCACATTCACAGGGAGGGGATGGATATCTCTGAGGTAAACACAGCTCATCTGTCTTGGGGCTGGACAAGTCATGCTCTGCATTTCCAGCTGGTGCATGTCACTCCATTATTACTAGGTTCTTGCAGGAAATAAGCTGTTGTGATTGAAAATCAAAGCAAACCAAGAAACTCCTGCATGTTGGGTCTAGAATGGATTTAGATGACAACTCACTGTAAAAAGCAGTGAGCTGACCGTGCAGGCAAGTGTCACCTTTGCCAGTAAAAGCACTAGTTCTTTCCCTTAGCTTTAAGTTAAGCCCTTGTTCTATAGAATATTCTCCTGAAAAGTCTAAAAGAAAGTTTAGTCTTTTCATTATGTGCTGCAACTGTTGTTTGCAGTGTTCTAGTTGACTCTCTAGTTTCTGTGAGTATTACAATCCAGAGCGGCATGGGTCACTAGAGGTCAGGAAAGATCATTTCTGCATAGTCTTGGAGCTCTGGGGGACCTCAAGCTCTATGCCAAAGGCAGGATCAGTATTACCTCTCATTTCTGAAGGGTTCTTGCCCATTTTTTTCTGGATGCTGTGAAGTTTACAGCTTCCTGATGCAAGCTGTAGCTGTTCTTCTCTCTCTCCACCATTAAAAGGGTTTATCTCATGGCTGAACTGCATCTTCCCAGCTGTGCAGTAAACTTCCTACACTCTTCTGTACGTTATTGACAGAAAGGTAGATTCTTTCTCTCCTTTAAGCCACAAACTTTACCTATCCAAAAACTGCTTTCATGAGCTCCCCAGTCTTCATTTCTTTAGATGAAATAATCCCACCATCTCCCCTCTCTTCCCTGTTGGTACTGTTTTCTAGCCTCCTAATTGTTCTTTGTTTGCTGGATTCTTTCTGGTCATTCCCATATTTCGTCAGGTGTAGTGCCTACCTCTGGAAACAGGCATGGAGGAGATGGGACCTGGGAGCAGGGCTGTGTGCACTGGATGGGTAACTTCATGCACAGTATATGGAGCTCAGTCTATTCACATCAGTGCCACATTTGACTTCGTGAAATACTGTGATGCAGCTGATTCCTGTTTCCCTCATGACCCTTCCACCTCCAGGTCCTTCTCTGTAGAGCTGCTGCCTGGACAAGTTTTTTTTCCTCCCATAGTTGGAAGCTAGCTCTTCCTGCCTGGTGGAAGCATCTTTTAATTTTCCCTACTGATTCCCCACCCCTTCCTTACCCCCCCCAACCTTCCCCAAGCATTTCTGCAAGCAGTAAAAAAGACAAGGTTTTAAGTTTAAACCTATCCTCCAACATACTGACAGCCCCATCTGTCTTGCCTCCTAGGTTGTGGTGCCTTGAAAAGGCTATGGTCTCTACCTGTTTTCACTTTTCTATCCTTAATGCAAAGACCAAACAGCAAACTACAACCCAAACATAGTTTGCTTCTGACAGTATTAAGCCAAGTAATACTGATCTGGCTACTGTTTGTTTTGGCAAGTAAGGGCAGCAAATGATCCGGACTCAGCAGTCTCCCACTTAATGTGTCCGAAAGCTAAAAACCTCATGAGCAACAGGACCTGAACAGTCCAGCACCGGCACATAAAATCACAGCATCGATAGTAAAATAGCAGAATAATCTACTAAGTGACAAATCAGTCAGCCTTTGCACTAATACTGAAACTAGGTATGTGTTTTGATTCCAACAGGCAGTCTAGTTTTAATCTGAAACCAGCTTTCACTTTGCAGACGTGACACACTGACATTTATTCTTTTCCATCTATTGCATGAAATTAATACAATTAAAAAAAATATAATCTCAGGCTAGCTTTTTCTTCTCTTTCTCCTGTTCCTGCTGAGCTCGGGGGAAAGCCTGCCACGTAATGCCTGTAAGGAATTCACAGCAAACACGCAAGCTGGGCTGGAAGGATTCAGTCCAGCACTCTGCATCTCTGCCAAACCATACACTGCTTATGTGCTACTGTGGTCTTCACACCGTTTCCACTGGAGTTTGGTGGTGAATAATTCATGGGGAGCAGCTGTAGCTCCAACAAGCATTGGGGGAGACTCAGACTCCCAAGTGCTCAGGATAGTATTTTTCCCCAGCTAAACTTTTGTTGGCTTTTGTGGTTTTCCATTTTGCTGTTTTAGTAGTAGGATGAACTGCTTTGCTGGGGCACTTACTGCTTGTCATTCCAGTGATATTTTGTTAAGATGTATGTTGTTTGAAGAGGACATTTGTGTTTCTGGATAGTATTGAGCAGTGTTCCGAGAACTTGCAAAGACTCAGGGGAGGACAGTTCAGAAACGAAAGGTAAAACAAAGGGTGACTCCAGCAGATGTGAACCGTGTGTTACGTGGTTCTCTTGCTCGTTGCTGTCTCACCAACCATGCCCGTCTGCTGGTACCCTCACAGTGCTCTCCAGGGGCAATAACAATTTACAATAAGCTTCCATCAGGTGGTGGAGCGCAGTGAGCTGTCGTCTTGGCCTCTCTTCCTGCCATTTGCAAGCTGGCATCTTTCTGAGCAATGCCTGTATTTTATCCTTATGTTCAAAGCCTCCACAGTCTTCTGTTTTCTGTCTTCCCCATTGAGAGTCCAAAAATGCAATAACCTCCTAATAATTTCTTCTGTAACTATATAACTGGAAATGTAAGTGTAAAGGGAAATGTAAAGTCTCTTCCTGTTGCTTTTTAGTCAATGTAATACATTTTCTAGTCTCAGAGAGATTACAGTAATATTTTATGCCACTTTTTTGTAATCTGCTTTCTCAATTATCAGATCCCTTGGAGAAAAGCTTTTCAATTTAGTCATCAGAATAGCCAGAGTTGCTTTATGTGCTGTTTCCTTTTTCATTACTCAAGTCCGTATCAGGAAGGGCAAAGAATAACACTTGTATGAGTGTCTTCTCAGTCCATCAAGGAATCCAGCACAACGTAGGCTGCCCAATTGCTGGCTCAGCTGAAGTCCAGGACTGTTGTACTGTTCAGACCCTTGCATTTTTATCATCTTGTGTCTCAGGCTTTCTCTGTGCGAGAGAGTTTAGATATAAATGTTGCTTTAAAAGGTTGTAAGTGAGAGAAAGAGGGAAAGATCCTAAAATGAGGCCAATGAGGCTAGAGTGTGGCTTCACTATTATGGTCTAATTGTTTTTTTCTGTTAGTGTCAAGGATTATGAATTAATGACTCCACTACTTATTCTTTTTCTCTCACTGAAGCATTTGGTTAAGCCAATAAACTGTGTGAGTCTTTTCATACTTGCAGACTTGGTATTTGATGCCTTTTGTCATGCCAGTGGGGTTGCTGGTTTCTGTTTTCCTCTTAGTGTTTCTGTTCCTAAAACACCTTGCTATATACTCCCTGTGCCAGGATTATTTTGAGGGCATACCAATCCTTTTTGTGTCAGCCCAGGATCCACTGATGCTGAGGGGATTCATGTCAATAGAAGAGAGAGCTGGGGAGGGACTCTTTATGAGGGAATGCAACAATAGGACGAGGGGTAAGAGTTTTAATCTGAAAGAGAGGAGATTTAGATTAGAGACTAGATGTGAGGGTGGTAAGGCACTGGAACAGGTTGCCCAGGGAAGCTGTGGATGCCCCATCCCTGGAAGTGTTTAAGGCCAGGCTGGATGGGGCTTTGAGCAACCTGGGCTGGTGGGAGGTGTCCCTGCCCAGGGCAGGGGGGGTTGGAACTTGATAATCTTTAAGGTCCCTTCTAACTCCAACCCTTCTATGATTCTAATAGTTCTCTTGCTTTGCACAGCTAGAGTAGTAGAGGAAGGAGAAATAGATCACAGGTGGGTGCCAGGCCTGGCTCTTAATGGGTTTTCCTCCAGAAGTGCCTAAGTCGTGCAACATGTAGTTGGAACGCAGGTGTCTGCAAAGCTTTTGAGAAGCTATTGCTGCAGCTCTGCTCCTGGGCAGTGGCAAGCTGGGAACTTCCTGGCCCAGGGGGCAGGAGCAAATCTGGGCAGTGACTGGCCAAGCTGTGCTGAGCCAGGGAGGGGTTTGTAACGCAGGGGGAGGTTTTGTGGGAGCAGAGGTGGGGTGGGGATAAGGAAGGAGGCAGAGGCCCTAGTGTGGGGGTGTGACTCAAGGTTGGAGTTTTGGTTTGGGCAGATGCTGTAGTGAAAGTGAAGATGGTCTTAGGTACCACTTTTTGGAAGATCGGCGTGGTGGGAAAAGAGCATGGAGGTGGGTGAGAGTCCTCAGTGAATGCATTCACAGCTGTGGACAGTAGCAGAGCACAGTATGATTTTTAAATTCTTGATTTACTCTGTTCTGACACTCTCTGGGATATATAAAATGTGGAAACAGAAAACCTCTACATTCAACCCGCTTTAGGGAAGACAGATGTTTCCTCCTGGTAAGGGAAGCTTTCAGATGACAGATATTGCAAAGCACACCTTTTAAAAGAATTCAATTGGGTACCAATTAGCCATAATGAAATAAGTTTAGCGTGAATGTTTTCATAGGGAAGTGAGCATTAGCTGCTGCAATGTGCAGTGTGAACAGAAGTATCCTGCATTGTAGGGCTTCACCAGCTGAGGGTCAGAGGCGTAATCATTTGCAGCTGTTCCAGGCTTGTTTCCACTGTCAGTGTAAATACTAGGGATGAGTGCACTGGCTGGCTAGACTTTGGGCTGACCTAGACGGCTTCTGGAAACTCAGGATATGCCATTCCTAAAAGCTGCTTAATTTTTCCCATCCCACCCTGATTGAAAACATTCCTCATTCAGCCAAATTGTGAAGAAGAGAGCAAAGGGTCCAGTTCAGATGCTGTTGAGAGCAGTGACCAGACTCTGTCAGGGCAGGAGCTGGCTGACAGTGAATGACAGCAGCCTGCCATGTCAAATCACTCTGATTCTGGCATTCAGAAATCCAGGGTAGTGTTCCTTGTCTCCCATAGTCTTCTTTAAAACTCTGGAGTCAGATTCTGCTCTGGTGCTGGTGTAGGGACCTGCCAATTTTGGCAACAATTTCCTTTACACCATCTGAAGAGCTGGTTCATTGCACAGGTCTGCAACAGCAACAAAAAAACAGCAAAAGGGCTCTTAGGTGAAGCACTCCATCCACTCCATGGTGAGCACACATAGATTATAGGAGCAATAACCTTCAATTCATTCAAAAAACATTGTAAATTATTTCCTGTCTAAAGAAAAAAAAATTAAGAGCAAAGAACAAAAAGGATGTTTTTTTCATAAGCAAAAGAGTTTTAAATGAGCCTGACCATGGCAACATCTACCAGGTTGGTGTTTACTACTAAGAGTAGTCAAATTTTAGCCACAAATGGGTTACAGAGGAAAAGCCACCATTGCTGTAGTTGATTATTTCTGAGACTGATCACTGAATTTGTTGATTTCTTGTTAGTTTTAGAAATTGGTAATTTCTAGGCTTTTAGGTGTAAACCAAACAGATTTGTGTTTGACTGGCTGTCTGAAAAGTCATTCAGAGAGGAAACAAACTGGTCAGGCCTTGAGACAGGTTACTAAGAGCACTGAGATCACCATGTTCATCTCCACTGATTGCTGTGGCTCCTCTTAGATCTGTCAGAGCCTTTGGATGCTAAGGTTTAAAAAGCCTGCAATCCTGGAAATGTCTCCTGGATCCTCTTGGAAACTGTTATTTCTGTTGCTGGAACGCAGAGTCCCGGATCTGGCAGCATACAGCCATGCTCTCAGTGCAGCCTGGGGATGTCAGTGTGTTAGGCAGCCTTGGGGGTGGGAGCCAGAGCTGCTGCCCCTGTGTACTGACTGCTACTGCCTACAGGGAATCTGATGCTTCAAGTTGTGGTGACTTTCCCAGCCCTGCTCCTTATTCCAAGGTCTGAACTTGTGCTCTAGAAATCATGTTGTGGCTCTGCAAGAGTTAAAATCAATCAGAAAAGGCTTTGCAGAGCTACCGAACAACATGTATTATTCCCATTAATTCATTGTGGCCATAGGACCCAACCTTAGTGAAAAGCGACCTGGTGCATGATAGTTTTAAAACCTGATTTCTGTTCTCTCTGCCGCACTGTACAACCGGCGCAAGTGATTATCTACGAACACACCTGCCATTTAACACCTCTGATATTATTGTCCCACTGTGCTAATGAGGAAGCGAACATAAGATTTTTGTAGCTCATTTTCACCATGTGCAAGCTTTTATTTTTGCGATAGGAAGCCCATTGGAACAATGTGCTTCCGCGTGTGCTGCTGCCCCAACGCTTGCAGCTAGCAACTGCTTTGATTCGGGCACAGGCAAATTAGCACTTCTCTTTCTTTGCCTGTTCCTCCTCTCCATTTATGGCTAGTTTATGTGGGAATAAGTTCAGTTGGCTATGCTCAAAGTAGGGTTTTCAGTGAAAAGGTGAATTTGTTTCCCATATTTAAATTATGCCTTTGAGGTATGAACAATCTTGCTGTTTGCTGTGAGGTATTGAATAGGCTTCCTGCTAGCTTTTGGGGATGGAGGGAACCAGGAAATGTTTGCGAGTCTTGTTGCAAGTCAGAGGAACTTGGCAGCATGGGGAAGGAATTCTTCCCTGCTCACTGCAGGGGTAGCCCTTAAACAAATAAATAAGAGGGCCAGTCAGACTGAAAATTTGCTCTCCACCCTGGTGTGGAATTTGTTGGGGTTTGAAGCTCCTGGTAGGATGATTTGCTGTTAGTTTTTCTTCCCTTTCTGATCACTGGTGGAAGATCTGTGTGGGATGCAGATCTCTTACCCTGATGGTTGAGGTGCAGCTGTAGTCCTGGAGAAATAGTATCATAACTGCTCCTCTGAGAGCAGCCAACATGAGCGCTTCTGAGTCAGATAGTGGAGGAAGATGGGGACACTGAGGGGGCCTCTGTGTTGCACCAGCCTGGACTGTCACCTGGCTTGTAAAATAAGCTGGTCTTAGGTCCTCACAAAGCCATGGTGGCTCTCACCAGCTCCATGCGGGTCAGTCGCTACAAAGCTGTTCAAGGTAAAGAACGTGTGCTCCATCTGCGCCCTTCATCCTGCATCAGAAGGGTTTTACAGAGGTTAAAAGTCCAGCTCTGTGCCAATAGAGTGTCTCTCCTTGTTAGTGCAATCCTTCTCACACCAATGACANTGAGAGCAGCCAACATGAGCGCTTCTGAGTCAGATAGTGGAGGAAGATGGGGACACTGAGGGGGCCTCTGTGTTGCACCAGCCTGGGCTGTCTCGCCTTGTTAGTGCCAGGATTGTTAGTGCCATCCTTCTCACACCAATGACACCAGTTTTAGAGCAAAATCTGTCCACTGATTAGTAGTTTTCAAAGGCCTTATTGAAGAGAGGCCTAAAATACCGCAAAGAGGCAATTTAGAGGGCAGTTGTTCAGGTCCGCTGCAGTGGAGCAGGGAGAAGCTACACAGGAGGCAATGTGTGTGGTTCCTCTGGTGGGCAGCAGCTCTGGGTCCCCACCTAAGGGTCCATAACATGCTCCCCTGCCAAGGCATGGACCAGCAGTGGACTGGAAAAGACCAAGGAGACAAAAATGGGAAGAAAATGCTCCAGAAAACCTTGAGAAATGCTGATGCCATACAGCACGATCCCTCATGCTTCTCTGGCTTTGCTCACATTTGGGCTGCCAGGTGTAATGGCAGCAAGCTGATGTTTCTCTGCATTTTTGTTAGGTGGACATGAGTTTCTGCTGCTCAGGATGGGTATACTTACCCCATAGCAGATGTATACGGCACAGCTGAGACCTTTGGTTTGTTTTCCATCATGTATTTGGATGTGATTTGAGAGATGTTTGCAAGCACATTCCTTGTTCCATGACCAAAATCACACCTTAGCTCCCCCTTTTTAATATAATTTACAACTGAAAATTATTTATATATTGTCCTCTAAAATGCAAGATATTGCTAGAATTTGAATACTTGAAAATAAACATACACATGTATACATATATGCATTAAAAAAACTCTTTTGGCTTGAAATTTTGAGCCAAAAAGAAAATTAATTTAGCATCTTAAAATTTTGTTATCTCTGGTATATAGCTGATTCTTTTTTTCTGAAGTTCTGTGTAATTGGATAATCAATCTTAATTTTTATACCACACTACAGCTTTTTAAACCGGCAATGATTGAAAAATGCTGGCTTTTCCAAATAAGTGCTATCTATCAGGAAAAAGTATAAATAAGGATAACAAAACATATATATTGGGTGCTTCTTAATGCAGTCTCCTCCAAGACTGACTTCTAAACGTTTTAGCAATGTTCACCTTTAAAGAGTTTTAGTAATTCATTTTAACTCCAAAAAATTTGAATTCTTTTCAAACCAGTTTTGATAAAAGACTGTCTTGACAAATTTACAAGAAGGAGAAGGTTATGCAGTCAAGTAAGAATTCATTCCTTGGTTATACACTGCTTTATTCATATTTTTCATAGAAGCAGATGCAACTTAAATTCCAGAGCACGATGCTAACGAAAGTGATAGTCTGGTCACAAAAGTTTGGGTGTTGTTTTTTTTTCTTTCCTGTGCCTGTGTCTCTCTTTCCAATCAATGTTTATTTGTATTGCTGTCTGAATTGGTTTTGGACACTGACCTTACGATGTTTCCCTAACTCCAGACCTCACTAAGTGAAATAGTGTTTCCTTAGACCCATGAAGGAAACAAGTTAGATGGGACCGGTTATTTAGATCACGTTGTGCAACAAAACTGAAGGGAAAAGTCTTTGGCCCAGCTCCAGGGCAGCTGTGGCTCGTCGGAGGTAGCTGACTCAGAGGATATCAGACAGTCCGTGCTGGAAGACGCTGTGCATGATGACGGGGTGGTTTGGAAAAGGCTCCCGGCTTGTTTTTGAGGGGTGAAGAAAAACAGTGCAAAGCTATGGCACTTGTATAGTTTAAAATAACCTGTGTGATGGGGGGCCTGCAGGTTGAAATACACCATTAGAATGCTGCGTGGTAATAGTCTCTGCCTGAGTTCCACCAGCCCAGGCTTTGAGGGAGCCCATGTCAGGAGTGGGGCTGTAAAAGCCGCTGTGATTACTAGAGGCCACAGTCTGTTGCATTTCCATCTGGAGCTGGCTGAAGCCATCCCTAAAAATAGATGCCTGCCTGTGAGTCACTAATTACCAGTCTGGAAAGAAATTAGATTAGCAGCCCTCAATCTTGAGTGTATTGGGTGTCTTTCCCCGGACCTATTTTGGGGAGAGGGTCCCCATCCCAGCTGTGCAGTGGTACCCGCAGGCTTGGCAACACTATGGGCTGGGGGCTAGCTGGGACGCTGCTATCAGCGATGGCTGGTGGGTGCTGGGCACCCTGTTTTCTTGCAGGTAGGTTCTATTGTGCAATCGTTGCTTTCAGTATGAGCTTAATGCCAGAATAGCGAAGATTGGAGGCTGGCTGTGGGGAGGGGCTAATATCCACTCATGGTTACTGCCTGTGTACCGTTGTCACTCAGCATCTCTCCATCCCCGTGCAATGGATACAGTAATAGGGATTGGAGAGAACATCCTTATAGATGACTATTGGCATACACTGTCTTCATTCCCCACTCTCTCTCCTCTTAAGGATGCTGCCTGACATCCCGGGTTTGCCAAGAGTTAAAGTGTTTCATTGCTTAGAAAACAGAAACTCTTAGAGAAATTAACTTCTGTTAGTCTATGGCATACTGTGTCTTTTTTAGCAGAGGATCCAAGAGTGGGACTCCCTTCATTTGGGACTCTGAGTTGATTGAACTGTTAGGTACAAATAGTATTTGCTTCTTATTTGTTCCGCCTCATTTAAAAAGGACAGTGGAAGAGTTGAGATGCTTGCTTCTCTCTCAGGCAAATGATCCATTCCATGTGGAGCCCCTGTGTTGGCTGTGGCAGAACCGGTGACTGGAAAGGGGAGCTTTAGCCGCTGGGCTAACGACACCCTTTCTGGCAGAAAGTGTGAAAAATACTTAGTGTGAGCCTCTAAGTTGTGGAACAAAGCCTGACAATTTCTATAGGAAACTGAGTGCTTTCTAAGTACAAACCGAAAACACTTCTGATAAAGATATTGGTGACTCTGTTTTTAAGCCTCCCTGCTTGTGTTGTTACTCTGACATCTGCTTGTCCCACTCCTCTGTGATGCTCAGGTTGCTGGTGTCCCACTTTCCCAGTGAGCCAGGCACCCTTCCCAGGGCACTCCACAGGCTCAGGCTTCAGCAGAGCTGTGATTTCTGCACGGGGCTTTCCAGAGCATCCCAAAGGAGACCTGCACTTATGATTCAGATCTGGGGTGTGACTGGCTTTGGTTCATCCAGATTGCAGGCATCATTTAAAATAGCTCATGGCTTAGCAGCTCAGATTGAATTATTTTTTTTTTTTAACTAAAACAAAATAATATTTTTTTGTTCTTTGGTTTGTAAGACATTCATATTCAGGTCCTGTCTATCAAAACTATTTGTGAAATTAATGTATTCAGAAATAATTTGTTTAGTTCAGGTACCACGGTACGTTTGTTTTCCCATCAGTGTATTAAGGGACTAGGTAAATACATGATCAGTTTGTAAGAAAGCAGTCCTGAAGTTGTTATAAGGATCTTTTATTTGCCTTCGTATGCAAAGTGACACTGTAGCTGGAATTCATATTAAAGGAAATATCCAGCGGCACAATCCATTTCACCTCCGCAACCGTATTTACCATTCTTAATAATAGTGGTTACATATCTGTGGTTCAGTTTTGCAGTTCTCCACATATGTTAAGCATACAATTTCCTGTTCTATTTTAGTTGGCAAAAATAGAACTGACATTTTTCACACAACTTGTGTTTTATTTGCTAATATCCGTATAAAACACTAGATTTACTGACAGAAAGTTTCAGAAAGACACCCTGCTTCCCCCAAAGCTGAAATTTGAAGTGCTGAGGAAAGAGACCAATGTTCCCCTCCAGGACCTTGACCTTCAGCACTGTCAAGAAAGCCCTGCTAATTGTGGGGTGCTCATTTCCAGCTTGGGCAGATAGCAAGAAGCAGGGCGCCCCCTCACTTCATCCAGTTAGCCCTGGGCAGCACCTCAGAAGTGACCATGAATACTTTTATCTGAGTAGGTTCCCTCCGACTGTTCCAACTTGCAGAAACAAGTCTGTCTCGGGACTTTTGTGGTCACTGTTGCAGATTTTGAGAGAAGACGTGGGAAGCGTGGCAATGCTTTTGTCTGCTAGACCCTGAGAAAGGGTAGTTCTGGACTTCCAAAAGTCCGGATGCTGTTTCTGAGAGCTGTGAGAGGAGGAAATGAAGTCAGGGAGAGGCAGCAACCCATGCAGGAGTCTCCTGCGAGGGAAAGTGGGACGGGACGGAGAATGGAGAGAAGAGGTACAGCTGAAGCCACTTCCCATCCTGTTCACAGCGTGGCCCTTCTGCCGGCGCTCGGGTCTGAGGTTTGGTGTTGCAAGGAAAAATTCCAGACGCATTACTCATTTATGTTAGAGTCTGTTGACCTGATACTGTAAGCTGGGAAAACAGACTTGAAACAAAGAGGCCAGACATGAATGAACAGAATGGTAATGACTTTACAGTAAATTGTGTCGTTTTGAAGAGGTTAATAATATGCTCGTATTTTACTGACCTTATTAAAACTCTTAGTTAAATATTGTATGTTACTGGAAGGGGAATAAAATTTTATTTAAGTGGGAGCATTTTAATTTTATCACATTTCCTTTGATTTCCTTGAAGTCTCCAAAATTGATTTTACAGGATTTTCGAAGTGGATAGTGTATTTATAGTTTTGCTGCTGAAAACAAAGAAAGCAAGGCTTCAAGTTTAATGTGGTTAAGGACCAAGCCCTGCCAAAACTTACACATGTGCGATTGAAAGCCTGCAAGTATTCTCCATGTGCTAATTCATACTACTCACATGAGTAAAGTTAAGAGTTTAATTGCATGCAGGTATTGTTTCCTCAAAATTAAGTAATTTGGTTTCTGGGGCTGTGAAGACCTGGTGTTATGCAGCTCCCATGACCTCTGAAATAAGAAAGCATTGTAAAGACTGCATAAAATGACTTCTTTTGTTAAAATATTACTGAGATGAATGCTCCCCTCCCCGCTCCAATCGATATAATCTGAACGTTACATCATTTCATCTAAAAGAGCTGCAGGTTTATGTACTTTTTCTGTGCCGAGCCATATGAAATCAAAACTAATGAGGTTCAAAAGGTTTCTGAACATTTCAAAAAAAGCTTCATTTCAGTTTCCCATCTGGAAACTGCCAGAATTGAGGGGGGAAGGGCTTCTTATTTTTTTTCCACAAGATCCTCTTGAGATCTTTTGTTACTGTGAATTCTCTCTCAGGAACCCACAGAGGGTCTATTCCCAGATGTTTTCCCACCCGCCTTTCGGGACAGACCCCTCGGAGTTTTCTCACCCAGCTTCCCTGCAGTGCCTGCCCCTGGCACAGGTTACTGTGGGGTGTGAATCCCATCTCTTGGACGGTGCGGAGTTGGAGCAGTAGCTTTTTTGGCACCAGCCGACTGGCAGGGGTGGGCAGCGCCTGCCTGCCCTGTGGGCAGGGCTGTGGGGAGGCTGCAGCAGGTCCCCGGCTCCATGCTTGGCTGTCACACCCTGCCGGTGCCATTCACCTTCCTTCTTCAGGCCCCAAGGTTCGTTGCTGTAGATATGCCCCCTCTTTGTGTCCTGCTTGTTATTTGGGTTCATATCCTTTGTAAAACCTCAGTGTTGGAGCTCTTATGGTCGCTTCAACTGAGACTGCCTTTGTCTCTTTCCAATAGACTGATTTTTGCCTGTAAATGGTTGCAAGTCCAGTTATAGGTGACCTTGTTTCCTGAGCAATATTCTCACCTGTTCCTTAATTCTCATGCATCCTCCCCTGATGAAAGTGTTTTCTTGGACACCTCATCAGGCTGATGTCTGTCCCCTGCTTATGGGACAGGAGCTCTCCAATGACAGGGGTCTCCCATTTCAGACTAAATTAATTACTCTTAACATCTGCTGGCTCTCTGGAGCGATTAACTTTTAATATTTCTCCCCACTTTCTGTAAGATGGCTGGTTTTGTGCCACTGCTCTGGCTCTTGGGAACCTTTTTTTCTTTCCGTTGTGACACCCAGGACTCTCAAAGCATTTAGATGCAGGGTGCTTGTGATCTACTTGTGACAGCTCCCCCCAATCTCAGCCAAGATCCTTTTAGGTGTATATTTTAATGGATGATTATTGATTTTTGGGGTAGCTAGTTTTGGCCCCTAAAATTGATCTATCTTAAAGTCATTCTGAATTTTGGAGTTTGGCAGGACTTCTCCCTCCAGGAATCCCAGCATTACCCCAGGCTCGAAAAAGCTACTTCAAGTCTTGAAACAAATGAAATGCTCTCCCTTCCCCTTGCAGCCCTTCCCACAGCATATGAACTTCCATGCAGGTAGAGCGTGCCAAGGCGGGAGAAGGTGAGAAGATAAGCAAGGTGCAAAGGGACAACCAGGGAGACGTGGGAGCTTTTCTCAGACCATCCTGCTGAAGAGAAGCACTCTGCTTGCTGCCTTTCTCTGTGCCAAATAGGGAAGAAGAAAAAAAAAGGCCATTGTTAAAAAATGCATCTCCTAACAGGTACTAGTTAACTCATTTAAATGTCACTTAGCAGACATGTAGACACAACCCTGCTGTTTAAAACGCTCTGCTCATAATCACTGCAGGGGGAGTAAAGGCAGGTGTAATGAGCCTGTGGGATCAATAATTACTCTTAAGAGTCTGTTTCTGCCAGGTTTTTAACACCAGCAAATACAGAGAAATGCCCAAGTTAGAGCTGTAGCTTGGCTGCCCACTTTGCCAGTGCTAGTGCTGCACAGAGCCAGAGTGGCAGCTGCCTCATGAGGTGGGATCAGGGCACATGTGGCACTGGCTGTGGATAAGGGAAGATACAGGCCATCCCAGAATACACCCTCCCTCCCTGGGGGCAGCAGCAGTACCAGCCAGGCTACATGGATCTGAGCCATGCAACCTCTTCCCTGGAGGTGCAAAATTCATAGAATCATAGAATGGTTAGAGTTGGAAGGGACCATCAAGATCATCGAGTGCCAGCCCCCCTGCCCTGGGCAGGGACACCTCCCACCA